>JANHAO010012720.1:0-16247 GCA_026873985.1 Saraca asoca | reverse complement strand
AAAACTTTAATTTTTATTATGATGACATAATTCATGCATTCATAGTTACACCCGTGCATAGCACGGGCTCACCGCTAGTTATTTAAAAAAGTTAAGTGATTTTATATTTTAAATACAAGTATCAACATAAACATTTATTGATCACAATTTAGTCTCATATAAAAAATAGTATTCTCATTTAATATATATATATATATGCGTAAGAATTAAGTATTAAAATTTTAATAATTAATTATAGATAAAATAATTTATTATAATATATTTTAGAGATATTTTGTTCACTTTTAAAAATTTTTAATAATCAATTATAATTAATAATTTTGATTATATAAACATTTATTTTAATTAAAATTATAGAGAGAAAAATATTTTTATTTGTACCCATATTATTAATATTTTACTATTCTTTTGTTATTATTGTTCTTGTCTCAACAATAAGGACAAAACTCTTATTATTTTCTCTTTCTTTAATATATTTTTTAGTAATTTAATACTAAAAAATATTGCTTATTAAGGTATTTAATAAACAGTTTTTTGATCCATTTTTAGCTAATTTGAGGAGTTTAGTTATTTGATTAAATTAATCAGTTATTTTAAATATTTGATAAATGATTGCTTGAATCAATCTTTTGATCCTCGAAAAATTAATTTCAGAAAAGCTGAAGAACCTAATTTTTTTAATTAGTTATTTAATATTTAAGGTAAGATACCATCACTTGTGATCAATTTAAATTTTGACATCCTTACCATTATATATTATTTAATTATTCTTCAATTTTGTCCAATTATCAATTTATAAAAAAGATTGAATAATGACAATAATAATAATTAACTTATTTTTTATGTAAAATTATATATTTCTTAATAAATTTTTTATAATAAATTATAATTATTTGTTTTTTTAAATATAATAAATAATAAATTATAATTATTTATCTAAAAAGAAAAACTAATAAATATAATAAATTATATTTTTTTATTTCATAAAGGAAAGTTCTAATAAATAATAAATCATAATAATCTTTTTTTTAAAGAAAAATATGATAAATAATATTTTAAAAAATAAATAAATACTCAAATATATTATAAAATATGTCATTATTTTTATATTTTATAGTATATATAAATAGTCAACGGTAGTTAATTGATTTTATTCACTCAAATGTATGTTTTAATCACTTAAGAACTTAAATGCTCCTTTTGTTTTTCCGAGAAGTTATATGAATAGTAAAACAGATTAATTTTTACTTGTTCACACAATAAATAAATATATATATATATATATATATATATCTCATTAGAAGGAATGGCATCTAATTGATTTGGATACGCTCGCCGGTAGAGAGAGAGAGAGATATATATATATATATATATATCTCTCTCTCTCTCACTCGATCACGAAATTCGTGATTCATGTGGATAAATTTTGTCTTTTTATGTCTAAAATTTTTAAAAAATAATGATATAAAAAGCAGAGGTGCTATATGCAGAAACATGGAATCGAAACTTATTTTGTGGTGAGTCCAAATACAAAAAACACTTTTGGCGAATATTATGAGTTTGGATATACACACACACACACACACACATAAAGAGAGAGAGAGAGAGATCTTTGCATAAGAAATTGAGAGAATGCAGTCTAGACATTTTATATCTTTGCTTTTTTTTTTTTTTTGAGTGAATAACTGTCCATCAAAAAGTTTCATTACAAAAAACTTTATATATTAATATGCAATTAATTTTCATCTGTATTTATATAAATATGTAGGGTTTTTTCTTTCTTTTTTTTCTGTTTATGTTACACTGAGAACAGAAAAAGGAAGAGATACATAACCTAAAATGTATCATGCGGATTATCCCGGATGAATCAGACAAACAAGTATCCCTTTGTTAAAAGCTTGAGCAAGGATATGACTCAAAAGCCTGCAATGATGATGAAAGGATTAGCTCGGATCCATCAGCCAAACTAGCATCCATTCGTAGAAAGTTAGTTGTGATATGACTCAAAGGCCTGATGAAACATATAATTTGGCAAAGTATTAATGTGACAATCATATCCCCGAAGAAGACAAGTAATATCTTTAAGTAAAATTTGAAAATCATGTGGTGCACAAAGAGGGTGGGTACCTCAGCATATGAACGATATGCTGGTTTGGTAGCATGAGATTAAATATTCATAAGTTTGACTCTATAGTAAATGTCTAAGAGCCAGGAACATGCTACCCCCCTTGCCATACAAAGGTATCTTGTATAAAACTTGCAGCAGCACGATATTATCAGCAGATATATATCCCGGTATTGCCTATTTTAACCCCCACCCTTCTTATTGAAAATAAAAACATGCACCCAAAGAGAGTTGCCTTCAATTTTGTCCAGGTGAGGAATTAGTGAGCTCCTCCTCTTGTGAGGAGTTTTGTGCTGCATTAAAGATTCGTTAGATCTGCGTCTAATCAGATTTAGAGCTTGCATTGGACAAGGTTAGATGTTCTCAAATCTGGCCTTATTCCTCATAAACTATATTGCACATGAGATGAATGCTATGGGACATGTAAAGTTTTCATGAAGTTTTACTTTTTATAAAATATAAAAAATTACTTACTCTAGGTATGTTCTACTTTTTATGTTTTTAATAAATTAAAATATAAAATTATTCTTATAAAATTAAAATAATAATAAAAGTACTATTTTAAAAATTCATCTAATATCTTGACAAAAGAATATTATTATTTTTGTTGGACATTTTAATCATTTTAATAATATTTTATTAAAAATTTACTGTTCAACCAAACACCGTATACATAAGAATTTACTTTTTCAGAAATTCAACTTCCCACAAGAATTTACTTTTTATGTAAATCAAACGATTTCACAATCAAAAGAAAAAAAATAAAACTAACATCTAATTGAATTTTTATTTTTTATTATATTTTTTCTTAAATACATCTTTAGTATTCAATTTTATTAAAAGTTATAATTTTGTTTTTTCTATTTTTAATTTGAACAATTACTCTCCACTTTTATTCGAGATTTCAATTAACTTTTCAAATTTTACTACTATTTAAGAAAAAGATAGAATTGACTAAATAGAAATCTATTTAATCAACGTAGCATTTTTATAGCACGTCATTTGTTTGTGTGTTGATAGTCTGCATGGGACGAATTAGAAAAAAAAAACCCTAAAGTAAGGCTCATGTGGTCACTCATATGCAATCATAATATAATTAAATTAATTGTATTTTCTGATTCCTTCACTATAATCACATAAATAAGATGCGTTACGTAGACACACCACATCAATGGAGTAAATATCCACCTAATGAATTTCGTTCCTTTTTAAATAGAAGTCAAAGATGAAAGATTAATTGCAATATTGGTAAAGAATGAAAAATATTAGTATTTAAATCAGTAGCAGAAGATAAAATTATATATTTTAATAAGATTAAAAGATAAAAATACATTTAAATCTATATTTTTATTAAGAAAATAATTATAAACTTTTTTATGAATTCTATTTCAGATAACTAATTCTAAACTTTACTGCATATAAAATAATGTGTTTATCTATCGAAAAAACACAAACATGACAAAGTGGGGGCAAAGGGAAGAAGATACATCTCTTGGCAGCAACAGTTGATATCCGTAATTGGGCAGAAGAAGAGAGAGAGAGAGAGAGAGAGAGAGGGGGGGGGGGGACAGAACAGAAGTTTCGGCACGAATTAGGGTAGTTTGGGTATTGCAGGAATACAGTGCCCTTACCTACTGTCGTGGCCAACACAGTAAGCGAGTGAGGGAAGAATTTGCAGACAGCTATAATGCTTTTGACAAACTTAGTCTTCTCTTTTGATCATTTGGCTCTTCGTTTTGAAGGTTCTTCCCGGACTAGACAATAAACAATTTTGTTGCGGCTCTCCTACCTCAAACTCTCAGAAAACGTTACACTTACGGCCCCTGATTTTCCTAGGCAAGTATTATGTGAACCACACTTCCCTTTTTTGCTTCTTTTTATTCTTTTTAAAATGATGCGTCCAAATCTCCAGGTTTCAACGTTCTCTGCCGTTTCTTCTTCTGCTTCAGGTTTGTTAAATACATATCCTTGTTCCACATTTGCAGTTTACGCTGCTTTTGTGCTATTGTCTGCTTCTTTCACCTATCTCGAAGTTCCGGAATTTTCCCTTTTCTTTCTCAGATCCTCCTCATTCCCTTTGTTTTCGTGCAGATAGGCAATTGGGTACTCTGCTTTCTTAGTTTCTACTACCTGTGTTGTTGTTTTCACGGTTCGTGCTTCCATTGGTGCCTCTTTCTGAAATATTTCTAAATATTGAGGATTTTGCTTTCCCTGTGTTTTTGAATCTGACTTTTAGTGGCCCTTTCGTTTGTTAGAGGACGATGTAGAAAGAAAGAAAAATTGATAGGTGACTTTGTTAGTATATAAGATCACAGTTCATTCTCTAGATCGTCTTCCTTAACTTTATATTTATTCAAATGTTGATGAAATATGCAGTTGCTCCTGTCTGGGATGTAAACTCTTACTTTTCCAGCATGCTGTCTGACATCAGCATGTTATAAGGTTGAAAGGGGGCTAAATTTTGTTTGAAGACATGTTTATGATGCTTGATGACTGGAATACTAGATTGTTGCTATGGTGTTTCCCTTTCTACTAATATAGAATTTTGCAGGATTAGAGAGGGCACAGGCACAGCAATTTATTTATAGATCTGCCCAACCCAAACTCCTAAACTAGTTGAATGTTGGTCCAGACTTTAGTTTTGAGTAGTTTGTGTCAAAGACTCAAAATTGTTCCACTTCTGGAACCTTTCCCAACATAAAAACATGTTACTATGCTCGCATCATGTGTTTCAACATGGTAAGTGTGCATTTTATTTGTGGCTACATGAGGTGCTAAGGAGATACAAATTGTGATAGCATGTTTTTTCTGTATGAATTTATATAGACACAGTCATTTATCTTGTCCATAATTACTTATATACTTATGTTTATGCACACCTAGGGTGTTTCTTCATTTTTTTGACCCATTGATCTTCTAGTTATGGTTCTTGACTTGAGTTAAGCTAGTGTTGAAGTACGTAATAAAGTTGACTATTATACATGTTGGTTGTCCTTTTTCCCTTCTCATTACTATGGAACCTCATACAAGATCATGACCGTCTCTTAACAAAGTTGATTATTATACAATATACATGTCTTGTTATGTGTCGACTCTTCGACGACAAGAAATGTGATTCTTTTATGATATGTATCAAATGGAATGAATGATCACATCGTAGTTAATTTGCTCTTAATCATTGTGATGCCAAGTGGCAATATACGCAATGCTGGCTTGCGTCTTGATGAAATTGATTGTTTCATATTTTAATTGCCTCTATAAAATTTGGGATAGTATAGGTTTTCTCTTTGTTAAATTTATTTTAGGCTAGACTAATAATGTTGTTGAGGTTTTCAGTATTCGTAATCTGCATGCTGTTTATTTTAATTAATAATTTAAGGTGCTCAAATTTGCTAGAAATTTAACTCTGTTTTCATTGCTATCTGTGAGTTTTGCTTTAACTGCCACTTACTAATTTTAGATAAGCAATAATTTTAATCCCTGGCTCTTTCAGGAGGACTTTTGACTCTTTCATCAACAGCTATGAGCAGTATTGTTGTGTGAATTTTCAGAAAGTTCTTTCATAGAAGATAGATGGGTTCTAGATTCCCATCTCATCAACTTAGCAATGGCCTTTACGTATCAGGACGGCCAGAGCAGCCGAAGGAAAAGACTCCGACTATGACTTCAACAGCCGTGCCATACACTGGTGGAGACATAAAAAAGTCAGGAGAATTGGGGAAAATGTTTGATATTCCTGTTGATGGCTCCAAATCCAGGAAATCTGGACCCATCACAGGTGTTCCTTCAAGGACAGGATCTTTTGGAGGAGCTGGTTCGCATTCAGGACCAGTGCAGCCTAATGCTGCTCGGACTGGTTATACATCGGGTCCCATGACTTCAGGAGGCATGTCTGGTTCAGCTCCACTGAAAAAATCAAATTCTGGACCACTAAATAAGCATGGAGAACCCTTAAAAAAGTCTTCTGGTCCTCAGTCTGGTGGTGTAACTCGTCAAAATTCTGGGCCTCTTCCTCCTGTTCTTCCTGCAACGGGTCTCATTACATCCGGGCCCATATCATCTGGCCCACTAAATTCTTCTGGGGCCCCTCGGAAAGTGTCTGGTCCATTGGATTCCACAGGATCAATAAAGATGCAAGGTTCTGCCACTGTTCAGAATCAAGCTGTGACTGTACTCAATCAAGATGATGAGTATTCCTTCAGGAGGAGCTTTTCAAAGGCAATGCTATGGTCATTAATTTTGCTTTTTGTGATGGGGTTCATTGCTGGTGGCTTTATTCTTGGAGCAGTGCACAACCCCATTCTACTTATTGTGGTTGTGGTTCTGTTTGGCTTAGTTGCTGCGTCATTTACTTGGAATACTTATTGGGGAAGAAGAGCTATTGTGGGTTTTATTGCTCGCTATCCAGACTCTGAGCTTAGAACTGCAAAGAATGGGGAATTTGTTAAGGTCTCAGGGGTATGTTATTGGTTGTTATGCTAAGCTTTCCTGGTTCATTTCAGGAAGTTCATCTTTTGTTCTTGTGTCTTAAATTTCTGGAGTGTTTGCTTATTTGCCTATCGTTGCATTAATCTTTTTTCCCATTCTTTCTTCACCAGTTTAATTTGTTTATTAATTTACAGTGTTTTTAAGATGTATTGTTTTTGTTAATGTGGCAGAAAGATCGACAATACATTGGCAGGTTTTTTTTTTCTTAAAACTAAAAAAAAAATGGAGGTATTGATAATCATTGGGAGATTATGTAATTAGTAGGAAATTTGATACTCTTGGGAAATAATCTTATCTATACTGGGAACATATCTTCATACAGCTAAGATATGTACCAGGTTCTTCCAGGCATAAATTTTTATATGGATCTGGTTTGGGCGAATATAAGTATAGTTTGGATCTGATTTGATAAGTTTCCCTAAATGTATGATTTTATGGTGATAACCATTTGCTGTATCCCTATTGTATTTTACCATCTGGATAAAATGCTTGAACTTGATTTTTTTCTTGTGTGCATCTTTAATATGACTAAGTTTTATATGACATTAATCAGAAGGTATGTTTGGCTGTGATGTGTGAAGGTTGTGACCTGTGGTAATGTGCCTCTTGAGTCATCTTTCCAGAAAGTCCCCAGATGTGTATATACATCAACCAGTTTATATGAGTATCGAGGATGGGACTCAAAAACTGCCAATCCTTCACATCGTCGATTTACGTGGGGCCTTAGATCGCTGGAAGTGAGTTACTAAAATATCATCTGGGTTAATTATGATGGAAGTTATATCATATCCGCATGTGTACAGTTTACTTTACTCTTCTGTCTCATGTATTATCCTTGCAACTTTTGCTCTTCTTCACGACCTCCTGCACTGGAAGGGGGAACAGTGATAGATGTAATTCTTTTTGTATTAAAATTTCAAGTATACTATTTTTTCCTGAATTAACAGTGGTTTCTCCTCCTTTATATTTCCAAAAGCTTTACTACTTATCCTGAACAAAACTTTGTTTGCTCAGTGGCGTGATTTCATATGGGGCTCTCCTCTTACATCAATCTTAATCTATTGATGATTGCATCCTGCATGTTTCCTGTAAAGCCGTTTCATGGACATTCTAGGTGAAATTGACTTCTTTAGATTATATTTAGTTATATAATATTTGTATTTGCTTGATTGCTTATTAAACTTTCTACATGAGTCTTTACTTCCATGGATTGTTTTCCCTTGGAATCATAATTTTCGTAGTTAAAATTTCACATTTTTTGTTCTATCATTAAAAAAATCACCTTATTTTGACTAGAAAGTTATATGTCATGTGACAGAGGCGTGTGGCTGACTTTTACATCTCAGATTTCCAGTCTGGTTTAAGAGCCTTAGTTAAGACCGGATATGGAGCAAGGGTGACTCCTTATGTTGACGACTCAGTTGTCATCAATGTCAATCCTGCCAAGGAAGAGTTGTCTCCAGAGTTCATCAGGTGGTTGGGAGATAGAAATCTTTCAAGTGATGATCGAGTCATGCGGTTAGAAGAAGGGTAACAAAACTCTCTCTCTCTCTCAACCTAGGATAATCGATTTGATTTAGAAATAAAATAAAACTATGATAAACTTTTGGCTTGTGTGTGTCTGCAGGTATATCAAAGAAGGAAGCACAGTTAGTGTAATGGGGGTTGTTCAAAGGAACGCAAACGTGCTCATGATTGTTCCCCCGCCCGATCCAATCACAACAGGTTGCCAATGGATCAAATGTATCTTCCCAGCTAGCCTTGAGGGCATTGTTTTAAGATGTGAGGACACATCAAAAACTGATGTGATACCGGTTTAGCTGCATTTACCTTAGGTTTGCAGCTTCTAATTGGCCTGGCTTAATGTATTCTTTCCCCCTCTGGTATTATTGGTGGTGGTGAGATATCAAACTGACTGATTATAGTTTAAGATGGCAAGTTGTGTGTGTCTTTTTAGCTTGTTATATAGCTCCACAGGGTTTTCTGATATTCTTCTACTAGGGTTTGTAAGGTCTGGTGATGTTTGAAAGATATTATATTGTTGAGAGGATATTGTCAGTGTTAACATGTTAAATAGAAAAGTGATATTAGAAGCAGCCTCGCATACTGGGTTGGGGTATTGCCTTAAATCTTGAACAAACTTAATTCGAATTTTGAGTTATGCATTTTTTTTTTTGAAAAAAAATTGTATTAGAATATGCTTTTGCAGTTTTTAAAAATTGTAACTTTATGTAAAAAGGTTGAAAACTAAAAACAAATTGTGATGTAATTTTTGTTAATGAAATTGTGACTTTGTATGTGCAAGCAAAATTTGCATAAAAAGGTAATTTTGTGTGTAAGATTTTATATACAAAATTGTAAGTTTTATGATAAAGTTCAAGAAAAAATTTTGCGAAAATCAAATATGAAAGTATCAAGATAAAATTTATCATCCTCTCACATAATTCATGAATTTGATTTTTTCATTTAGATTCCAAAAAATTAATTTTAAAACAAATTAATATTTAAATAGATTATACCGCATTCATAAATTTGAACTTATTGATCTTAATTAAGGAAAAAAATAAAATTATAAAATGATCATAAATTAAATATTTTATTTGCCAATGTAAAAAAAAAATATTGGGAATAAAAATCATGGGAGAGTATTACTTTTTATGTTTTAGGAGATCATACTCTATCTTTATTTTTATTGTTTATCCAAATTATAATTTTAAAAAATTTATCAAAAAAGTGAACTAGGCTATTAATACAAAAAATATCAATAAAATCATATAATTAATTATTCCATATTAGTACTTCTCTCGTGATATCAAAACTCAAATTTCAAAAGTTTATACATGGATAAATGATAGGTAATTAAATTTAGGATAATGATTAGCTAAAATGACTTTTTTGATATCTTACTTTTCAATAATTATTTTTCTTTTCTTTTTTTTAAGGTTAAGTCGTTTATAATCAAATATACATATTATATATCTTACTTTTCAATTATCAATCCCAATTTTTGAATAATATGTACTGCTAAAAATGTCATTTTAGTTAAGATAAAATTTATCATATATTTATGATTCATAAATCCCATTTTACCATTTAATTATAAAAAATTAGTTTAGTCAAAATTTTACTCAAAACATTAATCTGCTCTAATAAATGATACTACATCCATAAATCTGAACTTATTGCTCTAGTTAATACTAATAACATGCTAGTTAAGAAAAAAAATATAAAATGATTATAGGTTAAATATTTTGTTTGTGAAAAAAAATTACTGAGAACAGAAAACACACAGATTTATCATACTTTTTTTTAATCATTGTTTATTCAAACTATAATTAAAAAATATTAAAAAAAATGAAACAAATTTTTAGTACACAAAATGTTAGTGGAACCATATAATTAACTATTTCATATTATCACTTGTTCTATAATATCAAAATTCAAACTACAAAAATTTATATAGGTATAATAATAGTAATTTAATTTATAGTTGAGTTGGAGATATTAATAGAAAATTAATTTTAGAATAGTAATTAGTTCAAACAATTTTTCTAATCTCTTACTTCTCAATTATTCCTTTCCTTTTTTTAAAAAAAAAATTATATTATTTACAATAAAAAATATGGATATCATATATCTTGTTTAACCCTTTAATTTTTAAATAATATATGCTATTAGAAATATAATTTTATCTAAGATAAAATTTATTATCCGTTCATAATTTATAAATTTAATTTTATCATTTAAAATTTAAAAAATTAGTTTGATCAAAAAATTACATAAAACATTAATATATTTAAAATAGATTACACTGCTTCTATAAATTCAAATTTATTGACCTAATTAATTAATATTAAGTGATCTTTTCAAGTTTTTGCCATTCTTTTGAAATTTTCTTGTCATTTGCCAATGATTTAGGAAAACTCAAATCAAGTAAAGAAAAAAAAAAATAAAGATATCTAAGTCTTCAAGTGCAATAAGATATAACTAATCTATAAGCACTCATTCTGATAAATATAACATCTAAACTACATTTGATTTCACATAAAGCATAATAAAATAATGACCCTTCCCCTTTGCAAGTAGATAAAAATTAGATTAAATTATATAATTTTTTTAAGCATACATATAATTGCAATACCACATTAGCTCCAGTATGTCATCAATATGAAATTCCATAATTACCATTTTTTTTCTTGAAACTGTGTTTGGGAGACGTTAGCTAAAGACACCTCGAAAACCTTTTTAAACCAATTATGAATATCAACATTTTTCTTGAAATAGAAACACAACATTAAAATTATACACATCAAATCACTTGAAAAAGACAGCTAATTAAATTCCAAAAAACAAAACTCCACAATTAAGACCAGGACGTTGTAACGTTAACATAGATTTAAAACAAAATGTCAACAATGAAACAATAAATTCCATCTTTTTCTTTGAAAGTTGTATGATTTGAAACAATGCCAAAAGTTATATGAAAAATAAGGCGTGATTTATTATCATCAAAGATTAAAAGTAATTAGGATAAAAAACTCATAAACATACCTAAACAAATAGAACAATTTGATAAAAGTCAAGATCTAAAAATCTCCTATTAATTAGAGAAGTTCCTCCTCCAGAGCTACCATGCTTTCATATCTTAAATATTTATCTTAAATGTAAAAAAATAAAAGATGCAGAGAAGTTATTTAAGAAATTTCTTGAGAGAAATTTAATGTCATTAAATAAAATGATGTAAGGAAAAACTCAATATAATAAAAATTCACATTAAATATTAAAAGGATACAAAATTAGAGCTGAAATAAACTGAAATAATTATCTTCTAAATTGAATGATACAAAGGAGGATTGTTAGGGAAGCTTGATGAAAAAAGGTAGAGTGTCAATGGAGCCAATAAAAAGCCAGGTATAAGATCATCAAAACAAAACAAATGTGCATAAAAATAATGGTTGAAATTTGATTTTTAAATATTAATTAAGATTTGATTTTTTGTTGACAATGGAATTTGCTTTTGGACCAAACTCCAGTCAACGGTGATCGGTTCTTGGACCCTGAACTGTTTTCTAGTTGATGGAATAAGAGAAGAAGAAGACGACGGAGAGGAAAAGAAAAGAAGAAAAAGGGAATAATGGTAAGCAGTGTTTTTAACGTGATTCGACTAAATCTAGACGATACTGAACCTTACATTCACGGTGAAGTTTTATTAGTTTAAAAGGAAGTTTTATAGAGCTTTGGCTTGTTTTACTTCAGCCTTTCCTCTTTCCTCTTCTAACAGTGATCTCCTATTTATAAAGGAAGAAAGGTTACATGTAATGATTGCAAATTATAGTTTTGTTACATCAAATAATAAATGTAAAAAACAGAAGAACTCTTGCAATCTGGCTGCTGTAGGCTACTTTCTGTGGGTAGGCCCCTTTTTGTTGGCTGGAACACAAGCTTGACGTAAGCCTGTCTGGAACTCCTTCTCGCGAAGCTCTTAGTAGAGGTTGTGCCTCCGTTTTGCAAGTTCACATCTGCTGCTTTTAGCGAGGATGAGCCCGCCTTCATCAAAGTGAGCTCGCATAGGAACGAACTATCGAACACGTAAGCCAGGACCTCGCGCTTTTATCTTTAGCGAGCTAAATGACCTTTGGACTTAACTTCTGCCAAGCCTTCGGCCTACTTGGGTAAGACCAATTTTTGCCCATAACATAAGCCCCCCAACTCTTAGTTCGCTTTGCGGACTGGGAGTTGTAATTTTTGCTGTTTAAGTCAAACTCCCTGCTCTGCCGTATTGTCATTTCGGGCTTTCAATCTTTCACTTCATCTGATTTTGGCCATACTTCTTTTTCTGACCTTGCCTCTTTGCCATTGGCGTGGCAATATGATTTTCTCAGGATCATTCAATCAAGCATGGTCTTTGGTCCGCTGGGTCTTTCATTGAACTTGAACTAGTTTATAAAGCCTGAGAAGCTATTCTTGCTTCTTCGTGATCGGATGGAAGTATCAGCTAAGCCCCTGAATATCTTTGCTAGTTCAGCTTACAGTGAAGCGCTGAGGTGTGCATGGCCTACTACATGGGGCTTTGAGGTGTGGATAGCCTACTGCATGTGGCCCCTATGCATAACTCTTTATGCTAGCCACGGGAAAGATATTGTACAGATCCTGGACTATTTCTTCATGGTCTTGCTGTGATTTCCAGCCTTGCCAGCCAGACTCTTGACGCCTTTTTGAATTGCATTAGGTCTGGTCCAGGAGGAACCGCTGGCTTCGGAGGGATATAAGCAGGAGCAGTCAGGCTCGCTGGTCTTCTTGCTGGTGGGATTCGTCTCCTGGTAGCTGGCTTTCTGCTTTCAACAATGGCTTTAGGCTCTTTTGGCTTTTGTTTCTATATTCCCCTCCTCTGATGTAGATTTACCTCATTTGGATGAGGTCTTTAATAAATGAGCCTTTTTGTACAGCTCTTAAATATTGCATTGGATGCTTTCATCCGCTATTGATGATGATGTATAATACTACAAATCAATGAAATGCTTGTTTAGTCAATCGACCGTAACTTTGGTGTGATGAATTTTAGCATACGGTTGCTTTGATCATTGATAAGTAGGATTCAAATAGGCCACATACGAGTTGCACCTAAAAGGATCTCGTTAGCGAGCTAAGAGAATTCATTCGCATGAGAACTGCGATGATTTTATAGCGTCTTTACACCTGTGTGAGCTTTTCGAGCACTTTGTAACACCTTTGCACCTCAGCGAGATAGTAGCTCTTCGCTGGATGGGGTCACTTTATCTATGTTCATTAATCTGTATTACAACAATCTCATTGCTCAGTCTTACAGTAATCTTGTTGCTCAACGAGACAGTAATCTTGTTGCTCAGCCTCACAACAATCTTGTTGCTCAGTGAGACAATAATCCTATTGCTTAGTGGCTGTTATAAAATCCATTCCTGCCAGTAATCTCGTTGCTCAGTCCCGTGACAATCTCGTTGCTCAGCCTTATAGCGATCTTATTATTCGATGAGACAACAATCCTGTTGCTCAGGCCGGGGATTATACTCTTTTGCTCCTAGTCCGTGGAATGTGGCTCATTTTGGATGTATCGACGGGGTAGGCTTCATGCTGTCTCACCCCCAAATGTATCTGTATGATAATGAGATGAAAGCTCGTTGCCGGTTTAGTAACATTTCTATGTTTTAAGCCAATCGACTGTGAACAATATTGAATGAACATGGAGGTAACCCCTTTTTTGTACAACGTTTCACAGGATAATTTCTACTAAGATTTCAAAATTGTCATTGATCTTAGAAAAATATTATAGGATCAGAATATGATTCTAATGGAGGGTTTCAGTTCTCGGTCAGCAGTTCGTTAAGTCTGTTGAGCTTGCTGTTTTGATGGCTTCACTACATAATCCTGTAATTGGCCTCTTCTGATGAGGTCTTCTATGGCATCTCTTAATGCCCAGCATTCTGAGATGGTGTGTCCGACCTCGCTGTGATAGGCGCAGAACCTGCTCGGGTCTCTGGACTTGCCAGGAGCTCTGATGGGCTTAGGCCTCCCAAAATCTTCCTTATGCCTCTCTGCGACAAAAATCCTATCTTGTGTATCTGACAGGATATTGTAGCTTTCAAAGCGACCTTGAGACTGAGGTTGTTGAGGCTTTGCCTTCTTCATGAGTTAAGGATTGGGGTCGTGGCTATTACTCTCGTGGCTCTTCTTTTTGCTTGCGGTGGGACCATTAGCATCTGCCCTTTTTTTGGGCTCTTCCATGCTAAAGGTTTCCTCATATCTTATTTGCTTGGTAGCTTGCTCGTAGAATTCAGTAAGAGCTCAAGCCAGAGACTTGTAGAAGCTTTTGTACAGCTTCCTGTCCTTGCAGAATCCTGCTGAGATTGCTGTTAAAATGCTTTCCTTCGAAGGATTTTCTATGGAGTTGGCTTTATGCCTGAACCTGGCTATGTAATCTTTAGTGATTTGTCCTTGCGCTGAAAAATCATTGCAAGATGACAGGGAGGCACGAGTTGCCTCTTCAATGCCCGATACTAGTTGACGAATTTCTTTTGACATTCTTCCTAACTATTGACGCTACGAGTCGGAAGGCTTCTGAACCATGCCCGAGGGATACCTCCCAATGTGGTCAGGAAGACGCAACACTTGACCAGGGGGTCAACCGTTTACAGGTCCATTTGGACATTGAATGCATCCAGATGATCGCATGGGTCACTGTTTCTATCGTACCGTGCAATCACAAACACTTTAAGCTTCTATGGGAGAGGTTATATCTCGATCTCCACAGAGAATGGTGAGCTTTCCCTACAGCAAGATTGATTATTCTGAGACTGAGGATGATCTTCTAGTTGTTTAAGCCTTTGAAGGACTTGCTTCATCATTGGATTCTGTGCTGGAATTGCCCGATGGCCAAAATTTCAAAACCTTTTTAAAATCAATCGGGCCGAGCAAATCCACCCCGGATCATGTTTGTTTTGGACAATTAAAGCTTCATAAGCTTACAAGGAAGCTCCACTAACCTTTAGAGAAGCTTGAACGTAGCGAAAGAAGGTCAGAAAGCTTGCCACCGATCCAGTCCAAGTGTCCCAGTCTTACCAGTGATCCATGCCGAAAAATGCTTGAATCAGGCCTCTACTACCTTCCCAAGGTGCTAACCAAGCTGAAGGAGCAGACTTCCAGTTCAAAACCAGAAGATTTTGTTGAGACCGTAGAGGAGGAGCAAATGGGTTTCGATCGGTTCGAGCTTACTGGTGGACTCTGCACCGCCTTCTTTAAACGTAGCGTTTATTGGCCTTTTATGGGGCTGGTCCAAAACGACGTTGTTTTGGCCTGCTGAAGTGAAAAATCCAATTTTCCACTTCGACCCCAACAGTTTTCGTAAATTGTATTTTGGTACCATGCAATTTTCATAAATTACAAATAGGTCCTTGTGCAATTTCTATAAATTATAATTTTTCCCCTGTAATTTCAATAAATTACATTTTAATCCCTAGATATAAATATATCCAAACTTTGGCCATTATTCATTTTTTGTTCTGCATGTGACCCAGAAGGCCCTCAAAATATTGACAAAAGTCCATAATGTCCTTCAAATCATTTGAAGGCACATAAAATTTATCCAATTAATTTTATCCAATAATTAATTTCTCCAAATTAATTCTCCATGGACTTTAATCTATAAGCGGACTCTAGCAAGCCATTATAGCTACCCAAATTTCGGTAGGAGTCAATAAGGTGACAAGCCTGTCCGTAAATGATCTCAATGCATGATTCGATCCCTTCATTACCATATCCGGATTAGTCAAAGGTATGGATAACAGTTAACTTTTATAACTAATCATGTTTTCTCAACATCGTGAATTATTTGACTCTGATGAATTTGAGCACTCAAATCCAATTTGAGTCTTGATTCAACCTTGTACAAGGGTTTTAATAGTTAAACTAATTTGTTGAGTGACCATTGAATATCACTTAAAAGAGTAGTAATGAAGCCTATCTTGATTAGGCAATACCTAACTGTATTTTTAGAAATACCCAACACAAGCCTTTATTGTTTCCTCATGATTAGAGTCACATTTGACTTGGTCAAAGTATAACCTTCCATGCAAAAGATATCCCACAATCTCAAGTCAAAGGA
>JANHAO010012719.1:0-16236 GCA_026873985.1 Saraca asoca | reverse complement strand
TAACATCAAAGTTCACAATATAAGGCTACTTTTTGTTATGATCACATAACTACAAACAAGTTGTTAGATTCCATTTGAATATCAATGTATTTATTTCTTATGCATCTTAAATTAAGCTTCTTTTGTCTTCACTTTTAGGGGAAAAAAAAAACTATCTGCTTATTTGATATGAACTGATAGTTCATAATTGTCATATTTGATTTTATAAGAAGTGAGGGGAGTCATACATAATTATGAAAAGCACTCATCTTTTATATTTAAATACATTTTTAATCCTCCGATTTCACTAAAAATTACAATTTCGTCTCTATATTTTTATTTTGAACAATGTTACTCTTCATCTTTTTTTTTCTTTTAAATGTTACAATTAGCTCTTCCTATCAAGTTTTCATTTAAAAAAGACAAAACTTTCATAATAGATCAAAATAATTATTCAATCAATGAATAGGATAAGAAAATAAATTCAAACAATATCTGAACTTGTAGCCTAGAAGCCTAGAGAGTCAGGAAGAGTCAAGGTTTGTTGGTACTCATTATTGCTTTGTGGGAATCCTTTCCAATTCTTTTGGAACAGTTATACAAATTAAAGGCTGTCAAAGAAATTAGTATCAAAATAAAATGATTAAGGTTTAATTTTTAAGTTTAGTGGTCACTCACATGCAACTCATATAATTAAAGGTATTTTCTAACTTTTCCTATTTAGACTATAGCTACATAAGGAAAGCATATGCCATGTTAAATAAATAGACGTCCACTCAATAAATTTTGTCTTTTTTAAATAGAAGCTAGACAAAATGAGCTAATTAAAACCTTGAGAAAAAATGAAGGATAAAATTATTCAAATTAAAAAATATTAGGATAAAATTGTAATTTTTAACAAAATTGGGGGCCAAAATTGTATTCAAGCCCTTCTTTTAATATTTTGAAATTGCATGAACCAATATTATTGTATAAGCAATTAAAATCCTTTTATTTTAATTTTAATTTGAATTTCATAAATAACCTAACAATAACTAAAAAAAAAAGAGAATGATAAAAGAAAATTAATTTTTGCACATGATTTATTCTAACGCAATCTTTATTCATGTAAAATATGTGTAAGACTTAAATTTATTTGTGAATCTCATTACTTATCACTCTAGGGTAGTGCATGAGTGGAGATAAAATATCCACCAAACAACTGGATTGGCATATAATGAAAAGGTTGAATCTTTACAAACAGGACATGTTAAAGGTAAAGGTCATAAACAGAAATAAAGTTGCATGCCTAAAGTGTATAAACTAGATCCTGAGTGGGAATCATTTTACCTTTCTTTTTCTAAACTCGATAGCGCACTTCACCTCCAATTTCTATTTTATCTCTAGCTAGCCAATCATGATCTTCGAAAAATACTAAGAAGAACAAAAAGATGTAAACGACAAGCTCATGACTTTCTGCACTAACCCATGAAAAGTCGAAAGGGTGTGTTCACTTTATATAGTCAAACTCTTGATAATGTGTTTGTTTGGTTGCTGACGGTGATGTCCAGAATACAATGACAGCAATCAAATTTGTACCCATGCCTACCAACAAAATGTATGGAGATTGAAATTCAAAGATATGGATGGGACATGAATGGAAGTGGGGTCAATGACAATTATAGCAAAAATGAATTTTAGAATTTCTTATGTTGAGCACCGTACTTAATTAATTATATATTATTGGATTAAATGAATATCATAATAATTAATTATATTAGATTAATTATTAAGTGATCAAATTATTAGATTTATAATAATACTTGAAACATTAGTGTACTTTAATGCTGTGAACTTTGTAATCAAACTAATGATGATGGGTCAGTTGATCTAGTGGAGTTACATCAAGACAAATCCTTACTTAAATTTTACACAGAGTTGTAGCTATCCCATTGAGGATGAATAATAATTCTCTCTCCCTTTCTCTGCCAAGGCATGTAAGGAGTGCACTTATTATAGATGTTTAGTTTAGATAGATTTATATTGAAATATTAGGTACTCATATTTATTGAATTAATTTATTATTTTGTATAAATTTAGATATTTTGTAACATAATGTATAGATTTGGTTATTGATTGTTATTTTCTGTCGACTTCAACAATTGGTATCAAAACCAAATTTTCTTTTATGTTACAAGACTCAAAATTGTGTAAATTCAATTTTGAATTTTTTATGTAATTAAATTGTTGAATATCCATAATTATTGATGAGAAGAGTTATGGATATTTTAATGCGAAAATTTTTTGCGTTTTTTATATTATTAGTTGCATGAATTAATTACGAATTTTGTGAATTTGAAATGGAATCACAAATTGAATTAATTTTGTTTTTCTAGAAAATTTGATTTCTGAAATTTGAATAATTTAAAGGGATATTCTTCAAATCAATTTATGATTTGATCTCAAAAGTATGCAATATGCAAAATGCATAAACTAATTTGAACAAATACTATTCAAAATTGAAATTTTTTAAATTCATGTTTTTTTAGTTATCAAAGGATTGTTTTATCAAAATTCAGCCTAATTATGGAAGACTTGTTCATATTGATTCATGATTTTATACTAGAATAAATAGACAAAGGAAAACCCTCATTCAATTTTTGAAAAATCAAATATAAATACCATCAATTTTAAAAAAATTTCATTCAAGTAACCTAAGGGAGGTTCAGTGCTTTTTCAATTAAAATTGCACTAATTTTTTCTTGATTTTGTGAAATTGATAAGAAGATTAGTTTTAAATGAATTTGGATAAATAAACCCACACAAAATTGCTAAAAAAAAAAATGGATGAACGCAACACCATAGAGGCAGTAGATGGTGATAAAAATTATACCACCGAGCTCTACTCTCTAAGCTCTATTTGTGGTAATTTTTTCAATTTTTTTGGAAATAAAAATATTTTAGTTATTTTTTCCAATTTATTTGAGTAATTATTTGATATTATTTGAGTCTGAAAATTTTACTATGTGTTTGTTACATATTAGACTATTATTTGTAATTTTTCCAAAATTTTTTGAAAGTAAAATTTTATATAATTATTGTCCTATTTATTTAAGCATTAATTTCATGTTTTTAAACATGAAAAACTTACTATATGATTTTTACATATTATAATACTGTGTGTATTTTTTGTAAAAATGATGATACTATTTTCATATTTGAATATTTCTTGGATTATTGTGTGTAATTTGTAAAATTATGTAAAAATCAATTTTGCACATATTATGTCATGAAATTTTGTACAATTGTACACTCATTTATCGAGGGGACCAATTGCATAAAATTTTATTAAAATTAAAATTTGAAGTTGTATCTAGGAGAGTGTTGTGTTAGTAACATATATGCCCTCTCAATATAATATCACTAAATAGTTTGTTAGTGATAATATGAGTGTTAAGTTTGCTTTTTATATTCTTATAATTTTAAATTTCATGTCGGTGTTAGGTTTTAGAAATGTAGCATTCACTCTTTATGTTATATTATGAAGTCTTAAATGTCCTATTGGTATTGGATTTCATAATGTAATGCTATTTAGAATTGCATAGTTATTGAGGAAATATTATAGCATGACTATATTGAGCATGCAATTTTGTTGATTTATAATGAATTTGATAAATTGTTATCTTCTCAATATTTTGTTACATATGCAATTGAATATCAAGAAGATGACACACTCCAAAAAAATCATGCAATTTCCGACGGTCCATCAAAAAAATCGATCACAAAATTGATTGAAATTGAAAAGACCATTGGTTATTAATGTCAAAAAAATATAAAAAAATTTGTTAGAAATCGGTCATAGTTTTTTTCAATGGAATATCATTGGAAAATCCATTTGGAATAGGCACAAGTTTTTAAAAATTTGTTCACTATTTCCAATTGATTTTCCAACAAAATAATTGTACAATGAATTTTTGATGTAAAAATCTATCAAAAAATTGAAAAAATCCATCAAAAGAAATTTGTTAGAATTCTATTTTTGATAGAAAATTAGTCAGAAAATAGGCACGAATTTTTAAAATTTTTGCTTCTTATTTTCAATGGAAATAATTGTATGATAGATTTCTAATAGAAAAATCTGTTAAAAAATTAAAAAACTTTTAAAACTCCAGACACATGTTATAGTACTCTATTGCATTTTCGTTATGCTTCTTGTACCATATCAAAGTTCTTTCTTACTTTTCTAACTTGATTCTTGCACTTTAAAGGTTTTTTCCATAAATTTAAATTGATTAAATTGTTCTAATTGCTTTGTTTCACATTTTTACTGATTGTTTTTGTTTAACTATTACGTACTTTATATGTTAATTAGTTTTTCTTATTTTACTTTCTATAGTGTTGAACTTTAGTTTCTATACTAGTTTATTTGTGACTTATCTTGTTTGAACATTAAGGTTAGTACATATTTTTCATCATTTGTTGATTAATTATTCATAATTTTTAATGATGTAAGAGTTAATCTTTAATTATTAGTTATATTTTATTGTATATTTGAATTAGGATTGACTAATTATAACTAGTGAATTATATTTAAGGATTATATACATTTAGAATTAGATTTTGCAATATTAAATAGTTAGATGACATAATTAATAGTTTTATTAAAATTACTTTAAGAATTACGTATATTTTAGTTAGAACATAATTTTAGTTTAGAAATTATATATATTTTAATTTTGTTATTTTTTAAATTAGTAAATGTATTATAGATATTAATTATCAATTTAATAGATAGATTTGATTATTGTTTATTTTTATTAAGTGGGAGAAAAAAAAATAACAATGGAACTATTTATAGAATATGAAAATTTCATAAATAGTTTCTTCTATATATTTCTGTAAGTATATAGTGATTTTCTCCTATTTCAATTAACTTCTATAAATAGAATATGAAAATTTTGAAACATTGTAGGTAGATCTATGGTAGACTTCTTTTGGAATGTACTGGATATAAGACGAATTTTCTTAATGGGGTGGAAGAATTTATTGATTTTGTAAAAATTCAGCCAATTTATATACATTATGGTCGAATAAGGTGTCCATGTCCCAAATATAAATATAGAAAAAATTTTATCACTTGATTAAGTACTGATGTTAGACTGATCATGGTGAAGAGAGACATATAGAAAATGGAGAGTCTTCTAGTAGTGTGACATAAGATTTGCATGATGCAAGTAATATGCATGAGGATATAGTGTTGGATACTAGTTGGGCAGACATTGTAACTCACTTTAAGTGCAATGTAGGAAGGCTTCTAAATAGAGATGCCCATAAATTTTATGAAATGTTAGAAGCTATACATCGACCATTCTAGACAAGTACTAACTATTCAGAGTTGTCATTAGCAATAAGGATATTGAGCATAAAATTTGACTTCAACTTGCCATAGAATTCCTTTGGCTAGATTATGCTACTTATAACTGAGACATACCCGCCTACTAATGTGGTTCCTTCTAACTTCTATGAAATTAGGAAGTTAGTAAAGAATTTAAAATTAGGGAATTTGATAGAGAATGTAGAATTCATGGTTTGCCTCAGTCTAAGAATGGAGGACAAGTTGGAATAGCAAAGAAGTTTCATTCAAGAGAGTGCATTATCTACCCTTAATTCCTAGATTGCAAAGTTTGTATGCTTTGATGAAGTTAGCTTCTCATATGAGATGACATCATGAAAATCAAAGGGACATGTATGTTTTGTGTCATCTTTCAAATGGAGAAGCTTTGAAATAATTTAACTGAAGGTACTAGAGGGCAATGTCAGTGAAAATGAAGAAGAGGATAAAAATGGTGATAAAGAAGATGCAGATGATGAATCTAATGATGAAACTACCATTTTATGTGTGATATGTTAATTTGTTAATTGCATATATGAGTGCTAAATTACTTTATTTATATTTCAATCTATATGATTATTTTTTAATTGTCATGTGTGAATATTTGAAAATGACAGGCCATAGAGGTTATGGACTAGAAGGTTGAGAATAACAATCATAGGGATGAGGTTCCCCCATAATTCCCCTAGTAGCAGTTCGTTTATGATTGCCGGTAAAGCCCCTAGTTATTATTCCTTCTAACTACACTTTCATGCCTATACTATGATTAACATCTAGCCAAATGGAGCCACTTGGATAGGCATCGACACAAACATAGTCATAATAGCAAGTTCTGTCCCCAGAGATAGTTAGGACACCTTCACAGATGGCACCTTCATCTTGAAGAGCAACATCTACTTTTAGATAGCCTCCACCTCCCATGGTACCTGTACTTAGTCCCAAAGAGACCATTATGTTGTATAAGACAAGATATGTATTCTTGATTAATTTCTTTGTTATGTTTATTTAATTTCTCAATGTTAATTATTTTCATTAGTTGATCAGGTTTTTCCCAACCTACAAGCAAGTAGGCATCATAACCACATCATTATAAGCATGTATGAAGGTGTATAGCCTACATGGAAGAGTATCCCAGAGCCTATCCACATGATGTTATATACGAAGCTTGGGGTAAAGTTTCAATACTTTGTTTATAATTCAAATTTCTTTTTTTGAACTATTCACTAACTATTTGGTGTTTCCTTTATTTTTTAATTGCAAAAGTATTGGAAGTGGAACCTTTCTTATAAGAAGAACATGTGGAAGAATTTCAACCATAAGAGGTCCAACAAAATAAAATATATGATGGATGATGTATGGAAGAAAAGACCCACTCAACCTGATTAGATTGGGGATGAGGGATGGGAAGGCCTTGTCTAATATAGGAAAGACCCTACATTTAAGTCCAAGTTTGAGCAAAATAAGAGGAATAAAACCACAGATGTAGCTAGATAGGGTTTCTCCTTACACATAGATGGATCCATCCTACATCAGAGCATCAGTTATGAATAGTAACATTATTTTAAGTTAATGTTATCAATATCATTTTAACTTAATGTTATTGATGTTTATGAAAATTTTCATGTTGTGCAGATACATGAGACTGGGGTTAAGCTATCCATGGAGAACTTGTACCACTGCACCCACACCCAAAAAGATGACCAATAGGTCTAGCCTTGAGCTACATAGCCCTAGGTAAACAACTTCTCTTAACTTGCATTTTTGTTATTAATGTGTTATGTATTTTGTAGTAAAAAAATTACATCAATTCATAATATTAAATAATTAATTATTTTAATTTGTTGAAGAATTTTAACAACAAAAATAAGAACTTGGTATAGACTCAAGCACAAAGAGGTAAGGGCTCTGAGGACATAGTTGGTGATTTGGTGGGGCCATTTGATTGTGATTTGTGAGTGGACATCGTAAGTGGGACTAGGTAGGGGTAGATCCACGGTTTAGGGTCCGAGGCCACAATGGGGATGGTTGTATCAACCATTGTAACTCACACTACAACGTATCATATGCTACACTATATCATCTCAAGCAGGCTATGAGTGAGATGCAGTAGCAGATGATTCAATTGCTTACTCGAATGGAGCACCTCATAACCCAATAGTAGTAATAGAGTCAAACTCCGTCACCTCCTCCTCCATCTCACCTGTATTCATACTACCATCAATGCCCTACTTACTACCAATTGCTTCTACCCTATGTGTATTCACCACTACCACTACGGCCATCCTAGCCAGTGGTTCAACCACTACCAACCGAAGGTCTTGGATAATCGTTATAGCAGGACATTTAGGATCTGAAGACTAATGATTAATTTTTTCCAATGATCTTATGTTGTAGTAATATTTTTATGTTCTTATTTGAATGTTTTATATATTAATTTGAATAATATAATTTATGAATTATTTTTCTAATTTTATATATTTATACCTATTTTTATGCTTTGTATTTTAATTTTTTATAATTAAATATTAATTTTTATAGATTAAAATTAATAATTAAGATCAATTTGTAATACTAATCAAAATAATTTTAATAAAACTTTTAAAATTGAAAATTAAATAAAATAATATCTTGAAAATTTTCCCTTTTTCTGATGGATAATCGATAGATTTTCAATGATTATTGAATAGATTTTTTGATTGATTTTTGATGACTTTACTGATTAATTTACAATAAAGTTTCAATGAATTACTGATGGTTATAATGATGAAAAATAATTTAAAAAATATTTTGAAATCTATTAGAAAATTTTGTCAAAAATATATTTTTGATGGAAAATAATTTACAGCCACTATTTCACCAATGACCACATTCCATCAGAAATTCATCGTTTCTAATTAATTTTTTATGATTTTTGATGAATTTTTTCTATCAATACAACAAGGCACCTAAGATGCAACTGATCTAATGCAAGAAAATGTGGGTCAAAACAGATAAAATATGAGACAATGTATTTTATTCATATTAAGCCTCATTATAAAGCTTAGAGTATGTAGAGGTGACACCAAGCCACACACTTCGGCGCCTAGACTAGTGTCACAATGAGCCAGCAAGGATCACTAGGCATTCCCCCTTAAAGAGTATTTTGAACCAATGGTCTAATGACAATAGTATACACACTTTTTGTGAGTTGACATAAAACATTTTCTTTTTACTTAGGAAGGGTTTTGTACATTATTTTACATTAAGTTAAAAATCCAAGAATCACAATTATATACTTATCTATTCGCACCAAACCAGTTACTTTAGTTAAAATTATATAAATAGCCCGCACTAGAAAACCTTCATACCAAGCTTGATTTATCCACTAAGTTTTGTGTCAAATAGAGTATGTTTGCCTATTGAACAAGTGCACAAAGCCAACTTGTGAAACCTAGCAAAGTCCCCACAATGTTATTAATTCTCTTACAAACTTACAATTTCATAGTAAGAAGCAAGTTTTACATAGAAAATGAAAATATATTTCCAACTTTCACCATAATAAATGAAAATTTTAATGACAAAAATTCAATAATAAGTGATATTCTTGTCATTGTGATATATATTCGACTTGACATCTAAATGGTCAATAAATTTTAAAATAATCCTAAGATTGCACATATAGGAGCAACCAATAGGATACTTAGAAATCTAATAAACAACTAAAATATGGTTTTGTGCTATCTAAGTGGAAGTCTAAAACTAGTAATGTCGATATAGTTTGCACATATAAACAAACGTAAGTTCATAGTGAGCCACACATTTTTGCTTGAAGGAAGAGTTATTTCATATTGTAGTAGAAGTAGAAGTATATCTCCTAGCCTTCAATGTCTACAAATAATTTCATTGCAACAAGATTAGTTTCCATAAAGTATATCAACATTAGTGAAGAGTTTCCTAATGTCTTTTACTAAACTCATTGTAAAAGATACTTTCACTAAGCATGTTAGAGGTTTAGATTTGGTGAGCAATTGATATACAACTATGTTGTACTTTGTGTTTGGGTGAAATAAAGTTATTTTGCTATCATCTGTTCACTTATGATAAAGTTTACTTAGATGCATAGATTTATTTTTACTAGGCTTGGATTGTCCCTCTCATATGGGAAATCTGCCCCAAAGCTTAAGTAATGGGTAAGATGAGACATAAAGATCACTTGGTACCATGTATAGCTATCTCCTTGTTGCTTAGGTAGCAAGTAAGGATTTATGGTAAAAATCATGTCATCTTAGCTTTGAGTTAAGATGAGACTCAAGAAATTGAGCAAAGAGGATGTTCACACCTCTATATAGCTTGTATAAAGCCAAATTTAAGACTCCATGTGTCAAACTAGCCATTTTGTGATGACTAGTCTAAGTTATGTATGATGTAATATTAGAGCATGACAAGCTCTAAGTAGAAGCTCCACTGTAGCATACATTTCATATTATATGTGCTATAAGACGACTTTTGCTAGGCAGTGATCAAATAAGTCCTTATTTTGTCACTATATGAGTCGTATAAGAATTATGAGTGTCCTACATTTGTAACTTTTAGGACTTGGACCTATGTTGTGAATCTAAGGTTGAGTGTTGCTACTTTAGCTTGACTCCTAAAGACTAAGAATCATGCAGTCCAGTGGAAGATGTTTACGAAAGTAGCTTAAACTTAGTGGATTGACATAAATATCTAAGGAAAAATCATTTGAACTCTCACTTATAAGTTTGTCGCTCATTGCCCAAGTAGTTATATAAACTTGCATAATTGATGTAACAATTAGCATAAAAGACAAAGATTGGTTTTTGCATGACTCTATATTTAAGAGAGACTGAAGATGCAAAATTTTGGTGTAAGTAGATGATTTAGGATATAACAAGATTTAAAATAGTATCATACTAGTTAGATGGTGTCATTTACTCATTTGTACCTTTCTCATGTGGTTGCACATTTCATTTCTCATATAACTAAGAGATTAAAAAAGACATTAGATTAAGGGGTGTGCATGCCCACATGTATGGGTGGGAGATTTTGCATGACATGTGATGCGTTCACATGGACATATTACATGGGATTATTTTTAATCCTATTATCCTATTTGATTTATTTAAATAATTAATTGAGATAAATAAAGAAATCAATCATAAATGGACTTATGATAGTGGTTAATTGATATTTGATGGACATATTATCTAAAAATTGATTTTGCAGATAATTATTCCTTAAATCAATAGTTTGAATTAACTGAGATGATATCTCAAAATTATTTTTAAATAGAGCAAAATATTCAAAAAAATTATAAAAAATTCGTGCTCCCCTTTACCACCATTAAAAACATGAGTTTTTCACCTTCTTTGCTTACTGTTTTGCTATCAAGGACACCATTTAAGGCCTATGAGATTTGGAATGTATAATTTCTACTATTGAAGACCCTAGTAACCACTCTATAATTACCGAGAGAGGTGTTTGTTCATAATTGCAAATTTGAAATGGATTTAGAGATTAAGAATATGAATGAGTTTGTGTGTACATGAACTGTGATTTAAACTAAGGTAACAAAACTTTCACTAAGGGATTTAAAAGTTAAAGTGGTAACTATTGAAGTCTTAAATTTTTATAAATATATCAATAACTAACAAAGGAAAAAAATGAAAGTCTACTCATTACTAACAAAATTATAAGAACCTGTCCATCTTTTATCCCATATCATGTAAAACTAATTTCCTAATTTGATTCCCAATCATAGGATTATATAGGCAATACTC
Source organism: Saraca asoca (assembly GCA_026873985.1). NCBI lineage: Eukaryota > Viridiplantae > Streptophyta > Magnoliopsida > Fabales > Fabaceae > Saraca > Saraca asoca. Next base: position 5,109 of record JANHAO010012719.1, on the reverse strand, counting down.
TTATAGAATCAAATTAATAATCAAATAATAAACTTTAAAGAAGTCATTAATCAAATAATAGGGATTTGACAAGATTTCATTGAGAAAAACTTACCTGAAGATATATAGCCTCTCAATAAGCAACCTCTAGATAGTCCATGAGATTAGGGAAAGAATTTCTATGCCATTAACGACTTAGCTGCAGCCACAATCATATAACTAGGAGGAAAGAATGGTTTGTAGAACTGGATGAACCAGTCAAATCCAAGGTAAATTTTATGGATAATAGCAAAATTCTAGAGGAAGGAAGAGCCAAAATCTTGATACAACAAAGAGATGGAAGCCATGCTCATATTGTTGAGTCTTGGCCAACTACTTAAAAAAGGTTACAACATGAAAATGGAACAGGGCTAATTGGTAGTACTTGATGACAAGAAAAGAAATGTGCTAAATGCTCTTTTGTCAAAAAAATAGAACTTTCAAAATTGAAATTCAGTTAGTAAGTATCAATGTTTAATAGCTATAATGAAAGATGAAAGCCAGGTTTGGCATTTAAGGTTTGGTCATTTAAATGTTAAAAGTTTACGAATGTTAGGTAAGGAAAGGATGGTAGTAGGACTGCCTCCTATGTCCAAACTAGAAAAATTTTGTAAAGCCTGCATACTTGGGAAGCAACATAGACAACCATTCTCCAAACATTTTGTAACTAGAACTTCTCACCTACTTGAACTAGTCTACAGTAATGTATGTGGTCTTATCAACACTTTATCATTGGGAAAAATAGTTATTTTATAACATTTGTTGATGATTATAGTAGAAAAATATGAATCTACCTTCTAAAATACAAGTTAGAAACCTTCTAGTCATTCAAAAACTTTAAGTCATTAGTTGAAAAATAATGTGGCAATCTTATCAAGATACTAAAGATGGATACATGTAGTGAATAGAACTCATAGGAGTTTAATGAATTCTGCAAATCAGAAGGAATCTTACATGAAGTAATATCACTTTACACTCCATAACATAATAATACTACAGCAAAGGCCATTATGCACATAGTAAGAAGTATTTTAAAAATTAAATTCTTTACTTACTGACTTTTGGGGAGAAGTAACATCATGTGTTGTGTATCTACTTAATAAGTGTCCTACAAAGAGATTAGAACTCAAGACTCCCAAAAGCTTAGACTGGAAGAAAGCCAAATGTAAGCCATTTAAAGGTGTTTAGATCCTTGTATTTTGCATATATGAAAGAAGAAAAAAAAACTAGATGATAGAAGTATGAAAGCTATATTTGTGGGACATCACCCTACTGGAGGGTATAAGCTATTCAATCCCTTAACAAACAAAGTTATTATAAGTATAGATGTGATTTTTGATGAGACTAGAACTTAGGAATGGCAAGAAGGCCTAGCAAGTAATATAAGAATAAGTCCTTTGTTACTAGAGATTGACATTGAAATTGAAATAGAAGTACAAGAAAAAGCTCAACAAAGCAATAATGTAGACAATAGGCAATAAAAAAATTTCTTAGAGATCTTAAAGAAACAAGTAGCTTCCATTAAGACTTAAAGACTATGAGATTTTTCCAAACAATGCAGTAACTGTAGATGAAGATCTTGTGCCTATGGCTTTATTTGCATATGTATCTTCTATTGAATTTGAAGAAGCCATTTAGACAAATACTTGATTCTAGGATATGAAAGAACAAATAGACTTAATAGAGAGAAACAAAACCTGGGAATTGGTGGAATTACCCAAAAATAAGAAACCCATAATTGTTGACAAAAATGAAACTAGATGGGAGCATTGAAAAATACAAGGCCAGACTTGTTGCAAAGGGATTTTTGCAAAAGCCTAGGCAAGATTATCAGGAAATTTTCTCTCATTTGCTAGAATAAAGACTGTGACACTTGTAACAACTATTATAGTCTACAATAAATGGAAGTTTCATTAATTTGATGCCAAATCTGTATTGCTCAATGGCCTTTGAGAAAAATAAGCAACCTCTTGGTTTTGAGAAAGCTAGTATTGAGAACAAAGTGTATGGGCTAAGGAAAGTCTTGCATGGCTTGAAGCAAGCTCCCCGAGCCTAGAACAAGGGGATTAATAGTTTTTTTACTCAATTTGATTTTAAAAAATGCACAAGTGAGTACGGTTTGTCTATAAAAGCCATTAATCACATGACTAATTTGATTGTATGTCTTTATATAGATGATCTACTCTTAACTGGGAATAATGAGGAAGTTCAAAACAAAAATAAAATAGGAGTTTGAGATGATTGATTTATGGCTACTATTTTACTTTCTTAGGATTGAATTTGTTCAGACATCAAAAGGCCTAGTCATGCATCAAAGAAAATATGCAACTAATGTGTTGAAGAGATTTAATATGCTTAATTGCAACACATTTCCAACACTAGTAAATACTAGCACAAAGTTGACAAGAGGAAACAATGATAATACAATAGATCTTACCCTATATAAATAGATTGTGGGAAGCCTGAGATATTTGTGCAATACTAGACTAGACATCTCCTATGGTGTAGGCCTAGTAAGTAGATTTATGGAAAGTCCACATGTCTCTCATCTATAGGTAGGCAAAAGAGTATTTATATATTTTAAAGGCATTTGTGATCTAGGGCTGTTATTTGCTAATAACACTAATAGTTGTGGAGGTGATATAGTAGGCTTTTTATGTAGTGATTGGTGTGTAGATCAAGTTGATGGGAGGAGTACAATAAGGTATTTTTTTTTCAATTTGGTAATGGTTATTTCTCATGGTGCTCAAAGAAACATTCCATAATTGCCTTATCAAGTTATGAAGCTAAATATGTAGCTACATCTACAAGAGCATGTCAAGCTGTATGGCTGCAAAGTGTCTTAAAACAAATGAATATGGGAATCACAAAGCCTATGAGACTATATGTAGACAATAAATTAGCAATCAACTTAGCTAAAAAAAACCTATTTCACATGGAAGAAGCAAGCATATAAAAACAAAATATCATAAATAAAGAGAAAATAGATGTTGCTCACTGTAAATCTGAAGACTAGCTAGTAGACATTTTGACCAAACCATTGAAGCTTGAAAAATTTGAGAAGCTAAAACAAATGATAGGTTTAGTAACTTTGATCAATTTGAATTAAAGGGGTATGTTGTAAAGTAATTCAGTTTTTTAGAAAAATTTAGTTTTGCTTAACTAGTGATTAACAAAAAAACTTAGTCATTTCCTAGTTTATATAAAAGCCAATTACAATGCAATAGTGTCAATAGAGAGAAATTCATTTTATGAGGAAAGGTTTCTTCATTCTCTTTTAATCTTCTATTATTTCTTCATCTTCTTTGATTATATTTTTCTTTGGTTTAAGAATAGTTTTACTGTCTATAAGATTGCTCTAGTAAATTTGTTGTGATTTTTCTAATAAAAAAGGCAAATTTTTAAAAAATTTCATATTAGAAATTTGATTGATGGAATTATAATTTTTTATGTGTTTTTTCACATAAAATTTGTGTAAAGTGTATTGTTTTAAAAACAATTACATAAAATATGAAATGTAAAGAAAAAATGAATTAGAAGTTTTAATAAAAAAATTGTTAATGTGTAGGATAGTAAAACTTATAAAATATCTCAAAGGACAAAATTTAGGTAATGTTTCATAGGTGTTTGCTATCAAATTCTTCTCTAATTATTTTTTTTGTTATAATAGTAGTAAAAAATTATTTAACACACACAATACTTTGAGTTCGAATTAAGCAAACACCTAAAAACAAATTTAGGTACTATTGCATTACTAAAAATATTAACTGCCTATATGTCACATGCCAGTAGTTCTTTAGCCAAAACTGTACGATGCATGATGCCAACCCTTGGCCAACATGCCAACCTTTCCATAAATTTGATCCATACTTAGATAGATATTTGAGGCATTGAGAATTTTGTTGCCTATACAACCAAAATCCCATGCGTAACATGTTTGTAAGCCAACATGAGTGTGTAGTTGAAGCATTAACGCAAATCAAGTATCAAAGAACGTGCCACACAAGAAGCCTCTAATGTACATCAAGAAGGGACTTTTTTAAAAAATATGGAGAGGGACAACTCTATTTTATTAATATATGTCTCATTACATAGTTTTAAGTGTATAGGGGGAGCATCTTTAAGCTCCACACTCTAATCTCTATCCTAAGTCACAGTGCCTACCAGGTCATCAACTCGCCCCTTTAAAGAGTAATCTAAGCGAAAGCCCTACCGATAAGAACAAACATGCTTAATTTTTATGCCAAATTTCATCCAAAACTAAGCATGTTTGCCTATTGAATTGGTTCACAAGATCAACTTGTGACATTCTCGCCCATTTCAAATGTTAATGCCCTCATTAACGCCTCAATATGACATAACTTTCATGAAGGTTTCTCCTTTTGAGTGCTAGCTTCTTGAATCTTCATGTGGGCCTTCAGCTTGTTCCACTCAAACTTCTTCCTTAACCACTCTGCTTGTCTCTTTGGGCTAACATCATTCAAGAGGTTTTGATGAATAACACCCTCAATTTGACATAGCTTTTAGGATTATCGTCTATTTGTTACTTGATATTCGGTTGTCGTGGCTGATTAAATTAGAAATTTATAAAATCAGATTGCACTACTCCACTTGTAGCATAGAGCAACACCAGGTCGAACCTAAAGATCATTTGTGAATATTATCAAGCAAATTAGGAGATGTAAATGGGGGGTGGCAGAACTACACTAAGCTACACTAATAAAATAGAAACTAAAATAACAATAAACATGCAACCAGCCAAGGGAATCAACTTGAGATCCATGCTTCCTAGATCACTAAATATTCATTCAATCATTGTTAATCATAACAAGGATCCTTGAAATGATTAATAAGTTCAATGCAGAACTCAGTCACAAACAATTTATAAGATTTCAATGCATTGCTTGAGTTTCCTATCCTCTTATAAGGTGATTATCAAGATCTCAATAACTATATTAATATCTAAATTAAATGGATCCATTCAACTTAGATATCACAATAAAAACTAAGAGGAAAGGATGAGAAATGACTAGCAAATTGAATGTGAAATGAAGGAGTAAGATCTCCACATTAATCTTCAAGTGTCAACCC
>JANHAO010012718.1:0-16219 GCA_026873985.1 Saraca asoca | reverse complement strand
TTATAACAGACTTTGAGAACTATTTGTATTGAATGATTTTGTTGTGATGGAAGCTAGACACATCTTTCTTCGTTACTTTCATGCTTAAATATGTGACTTTATTTGTTTATATTGGGACGAGAATCCAACATGCTCTATCAACTGTCACTATACTAGATAACATGCTACTTTACATAGAATTTTCTTCAGATCTTATTCCATAAAAATTTTAAAGAATTACATAAACATTTACAATGGACCAACTCTTACACACTGGGACACTTATTGCAAATAGCGTTGAAGGTGCTCGGCATTCCAAGCTCAGGGGAACTCTTCCCCATTTGTGTTTGCTAGATGATAGGCTCCGCTACCTACGACCCTTTTAACTATAGAGCTTCCCAATTTGGGCCTAAAGTGCCCTCGCTAGGTTTGTGTACTCTAGGGAGAATAAGACGTAGGATAAGGTCATCGGGCTTAAATTTTTGGGCTTGCACTCTGCAATTGTAGTGTCTCATAATGCATCATTGGTAGATAGCGAGCTTAAGGCTAGCTCTTTCTCTCACTTCTTCCACCAGGTCTAGGTTTGTAACGAGCAGTTGATCATTTTCCTCTGGGTTGAAAGCAACTTTTTGCTGTGTTGCGACCTTTAGTTCTACTGGGATTATTGCTTCGCACTTGTACACCATCGAGAAGGGAGGATCCCCTGTAGAGCTACAGGGCGTGGTCCTATAAGCCTAGAGCATCATCTGCAATTCGTTTGTCAAGGCTCCCTTTTTAGCTTCTAACTTGGTCTTCAAGATCCACTTAATGATTTTGTTGACAGCTTCTACCTGCTCGTTGGCTTGCGGATGATCTACGGCTGCAAAGCTCTTAGTGATTTTAAGGTCATCGTAGAACTTTAGGAATTGTTTGCTAGTAAACTGAGTCCCATTATCAGTTACGATCTACTAAGGGACTCCGAACCTACAAATAATATTGTTCCATATGAACTTTTTGACCTTAGAAGATGAGATTTTAGCGAGTTCCTTTGCTTTTGCCCACTTGGTGAAGTAGTCCACAGCTACTATCACATATTTGCAATTTCCCTAAGCCTTAGGAAGTGGTCCAATCAAGTCCATTCCCCAATTCGTGAATAGCCATGGACTGGTCATTTGTCTCAGGTAAGCTGGCGGAGCTCATGGCACTTTCGTGGACCTCTGGCACTTATTACATCTCTTAACGAGGTTTATAGCATCTTGCTTCATCATCAGCCAGTAGAATCCTTGTTGAAGAGTTTTTTGTGCTAAGGATAGCCCCCTAGCATGGTTTCTGCAATGGCCTACATGAATCTCCTTAAGGATAGTGTTGCAGTCCTCGCCATTAATGTATCTCAGAAGTGGGATTGTGAACCCTCTCTTGTATAGTACGTCATCATAGATGAAATATCTAGTTGCTCGAGCTCACAGACATCGCGCCTCGAGCTTATCCTCTAACAATTTATCATTCTGAAGGTAGTCCAAGATCAGATTCATCCAAGAGTTTAGTTCTCTGGTGATTGTGATCATGACATCTTGCTACTCGATACTTAGGGATGACAGGAGCTCTACCAAGATTGTTCCTAAAAGATCAACATCTTCAGTAGTGGATAGGTGAGCCAAGGCATCGACGTGCACATTTTGAGCTTGTGATATTTGGTTAATCTAGTATTGCTGGAAGGAACTTAATGACTCTTGGACTTTTTGGAGATAGCTCATCATCTTCGACCCTCGAGCTTGGTAATCACTTTTGACGTGGTAGACAATGAGCTATGAGTCGCTAAAAATCTTCAATTTTTTAGCTCACACCTCTCTGTCCAATAGCAATCTCACCATTAATGCCTCATACTCAGCTTCATTATTAGTGGCCTAGAAGTTAAATCTTAAAGCATAGAAGACCTTGTGTCCCTCCGAATTGATAAGAAGCACCCCTACTCTAGTCTTTTGGTCGCATGACAATCCGTCAATGTATAATTCCCACCATTAGATCTCAGGAATCTTTACTTCCTTTTGTATGGGTCTCGTAAATTCTACAATGAAGTCGTCCAATGCCTGCCTCTTGATGGCTGATGTGGGCTTGTATTCGATATCAAATTGGGTAAGCTTAATTGCCCATTTGAGCAGCCGTCCTGAGGCATCTGTCTTCTACAAGACTTGTCTTAATGGGAATTGTGTGAAGACCTTTATGCTGTGGGCTTGGAAGTAGGGTCGCAGCTTTCTCGAAGCTATGACAGGCAGTAGACAAGCTTTTCCATGGGTGAGTACCTCATTTCGGCATCCAGTAGCCTTTTGCTTACATAGTAAATAGGGAGTTGAGTTCCTCCCTCTTCCCGTGTTAGGGCCGCACTTAAGGCATATTGGGATACCCCTAGGTATACAATTAATCTCTCACCCTCTTTTGGTTTAGACAAGAGTGGAGCTCGTCTGAGGTATGATTTGAGCTCCTGAAAAGTGACCTCACACTTTGGGGTCCATTCGAACCTCTTCACTCTTTTGAGGATGTTGAAGAAGAGGATGCATTTGTTCGTCACCTTCGAGATAAATCTACTAAGTGCAGCGATTTGGCCATTTAGACTTTGAACATCCTTTGGACAAGTGGAGGAACACATGCCAAGGAGTGCTTTAATTTTCTTCGAGTTCACTTCAATCCCTCTATTATTGACCACAAAACTGAGGAATTTTCTTGAGGTAACTTTGAAGGCACATTTGTGTGGGTTCAACTTCATCTGATACCTTCTCAGAGTCTGAAACATCTTTTCCAAGCCGCGGACGTGATCGATAAGCTATTTAGACTTCACCAGCATGTCGTCGACGTATACTTTCATTATTTTGTCAATTTGCTCTCGAAACATCATATTTACTAATCACTGGTAGGTAGCCCCTATATTTTTGAGCCCGAAAGGCATCACTTTATAGCAATATAATCTGTGATCAGTAACGAATGAGGTATGTTCTTCGTCCTGCATAGCCATAGGGATTTGATTATACCCCGAATTGGCATCCATGAAGCTGAGCAGCTCATGCCCCGCTGTTGCGTCTATAAGTTGGTCAATCCTCGGTAGAGGGAAACTATCTTTTGGGCATGCCTTGTTAAGGTCAATGAAATCGATGCAAGTTCTCCACTTCTCATTCTTCTTCTTCATGAGGATGGGATTGGCCACCTAAGTGGGGTAATGTGCTTCTTGAATGAAATTGTTTGCCAAAAGCTTATCTACCTCTTCTTTTAGTGCCGCATAACGTTCGGCCATTATCGGCCTTCTTTTTTGGCAAATCGACTTGACCCGGGGGTCGATATTGAGTCTGTGCGACATTACATTTGGATCAATGCCTCCATGTCATCATGGTTCCAAGAAAAACTGTCCAAGTTTGCTATGAGAAATTCCATTAGCTGCATTTTCACATCAGATTGTAAGTACTTCCCTAACTTAAGGCATCTTTCTTCATCTACTTCACTGACATGCACGTCCTTGAGCTCTTTAACGGGTCTAGTGGCTCATTCAGCATCCACCATGCGAGGGTCGAGGTCATGGCTAACTCCCTTTGTGCTTATTGCCTGGGCTTCTCCCCCAGACACCACATGCACCTTTTTCCCTTGGACTCTGAGTTTGACCGTGTCCTCGTAGTAGCGCCAGGCTACCTGCTGCTCTCCTCGCATGTGCCCAACTCCATTTGAGATGGAGAACTTAATGGTTAGCATCTTGGTTAATGTCACCATATCAAAATCATCCATGGCAGGTCACCCTGGCACCACATTGTAGGCAGAGGTGCAATCTATAATCAGGAAATTTGCCATAACAGTTACATGTTGGTCGAGGTCACCCAAGGTGAGTGGGAGTTTAATTCGTCCTACCGGGACTATTCCATCTCTCGTGAAACCATAAAGAGGTTTAGGGGAAGGATCTAGTTGACTTGTGCTTACACCCATCTGGTTGAAATATCCCTTATACATCACATTCACAGAGCTTCCGGTATCAACCATTATCCTCCTTACTTCAACGTTGCTAATCTTTGCCCAGAGGACAATTGCATCATTATAGGGATAATGAATTCCTTGCGCATCCTCTTTTATAAATGAGATGTTGTCCGAGGCTACCTTAGCCTTTTTGGCGAGTTTATCACATTCCACATCACTCTAAAAAAGAACACAGCCTATCGCTTGCACATAGTGGTTGTGTGATCGGTTTAAGGTGCCTGCAATGTGAGGTCCATCATGTATAGTGAAGATGGTCCTCATAGAGGGTGCCTCATCGTACTCCATAGTTTGGCAGTGTTACAGCACAGGCTACTGAAGGCGTAGGAGTCACTACCCCAAGGACCTCACCACATAGTCCCTCAGGCAGCCCCTCTTAATAAGATCTTCGATGGCGTCCTTTAGCGCCCAGCAATCCAAAGTGTTATGCCCGACTTCACTATGATAGATACAAAATTTATTACGGTTCCTCTTCTTGATAGGGGCCCTCAGGGCCTATGTCTGCCAAAATCTTTATTATCCCTCTCGGTCACATAAATCTTGTCTAACATGTTTGACAAAACGATATAGGTGTCGTAGTAACCTCGAGGTTGAGACTGCTTATTCTGAGCCTTCTTCGCTGCTTGACCACCAGAGCCACCCTTTAATCCCTTTTTACTGCTCCTGCTCCCAGTTCTCTTCTTGCCTCGATTGGAGGTGCTCGCCTCCTCCTTCCGGTTTGATTTCTTCAGACTAAAGGTTTCTTCCCATCGGATCTCTTTGGCAGCCCATTCATAGAATTCACCTAGGCTCTTGACGAAGGACTTATATATGTCCTTGTATAATTTCTCATCCTTTCGATGACCAGTTAAGATTGCCGTGAGGATGCTCTCATTCAAAAAATTTCTACATTACTAACTTCACTTCAGAACCTAGTGATATAATCTTTAAGCGACTCATCTTTCTGCTAAAAGACCATTGCTAAATGGCAGGACGGGGCAAGTTGCTTCTTTAGGGCCCTATATTGATTGAGGATACTTCGCTTGACATTCCTCCCAACTCCTAATGCTACGAGCTGGGAAACTCCTGAACCATATTCGCGGCACCTCTCCAAACGTGGCGGGGAAGACTTGGCACTTCACCAACGGATTGGAAGTTTGTAAGTCCATCTGGATGTTAAAAGTGTCCAAATGACTGTAGGCCCATTATACAGGGGGATGTTCGGGATCTTAAATCTGTGAGGAAAAGGCTCTGTCTCAATTTTGCTGGAGAATGGAATTCTTCCCTCATAGGATTCTCGATTTCCCTGCGATATAGAGTTCTTTTCTAACTGCTCCATCCTTTGAAGTAGTTCTTTGATCATCGGGTCTCGGGACTTAAACCGATGACTGCCAGTTCACCGACTCCTTTCATCTCACTTACTATGAGAGTGGCGATCAGAGGTTCTATGCTTCTTGCTATGCTCATGGCTAGACAAATTACGGTCCGTCTTTTATTCATAATTGGTTTCTTGCGAGCTCTTATCTCGATGTGAGCTCTCACCTTGCTGATCACCTCTCTTATCTTTTCAAACTCGGTGGACTTTAGAATTAACCGTGAGTTAGACAAATGAAGCGAACTGGCTCGTTGACATTTGATCCTGACTTGTTCCTCGTGTTGAGGCCCTGGCTGATGACATCTACCCCCAGGTGCAACAACTTCACCCTGTCTAGGTGCACCTTGGGCATGCGCCTAGGCCAACACTCTGACCATATCAGCCAAATCCTTCATGGTGTTTTCAAGTGCTTCCTGACGCCGATCAAGTGCTTCTTGGTGCTGTTGCTAAGTTTGAGCTTCATCAGTTTTGGGAACTATGAGTTAGTGTGGAATGAAGGAGGTTGTGCCAGCATTGGCACCTGCTGTGGGGGCAACCATGCTCCGTTGTTGTTGCATCTGACCTTCGGGTTGGCCAGTAGTGATTTCTGTACTCCTGGTGGCTTTTCCTCTTACCATTATGCTTGAAACAGCTTATCATTAATAAAAGATGAAGAATGTGTAGTGAGGGCCCTTCTTCTAATGCCAAAATATTGACACCAAAATCCAATCAATAGGTTTATGTCCAATGTCACCCTAGATTACAAGTTGAATATGGAAGAAAGCAGAAAAGAAAGGCGCTAAAAGAGACGAAAGACAGCAAACACCAAGAGTTTTATCGTGGATCGACTAAATCCAAGTTGGTCCCTACTTCGGCAGTGGTTTTGATTATCAACTAATGGTTGTTTTTCTCTGTTTGATTACAATGGCAATGCTCTCTCACTGTATATAGTGCTTTCTTTGTGTTTCGATAGAGTTTCTGCATGCAAATTCTCCCTCTTTTCTAGTGGTCGTCCCTTCATATTTATAGAAGGGGAAAGGTTTACAAGTATAATTTTACAAGTAGCAGAATGATTATTTTCACTGCACAAGGCATTTAATGTTTGGCGTTGGGTAATTAAAGTTAGGCAAATCATTGTCGGACTATTGGGGGCCTGATATGTCGGTTTAAAAGCTGAGCTATCATTGAAAATGTGTGCCCTTGATTGCTAACTGGATCCCGTACATGTGTCTGGTTCGCTAACCTCGTGACCTGGTGTTGTGTTGATGGATGAGCTGGAGGCTTTGGCTGACCTCGCTATTCTCACTCAATCGTTCTCCTCAAAGACGGATGGGGTGGTAGTCCTCTTGTTGACGAGTTGAAAGCCTTCTTAGCGAGTTGTGCTCCCTACCGTGATGTCGTTCATTACCCTCAGCTCATGCCCGATGGCTTGGTATCCTTGTTGAGCAACTTTGATCTCCAATCTGGGCCTCCACCTAGCTAGCTATGCCTCTTATTGGGCTTCGGTTGGCCCAAATCGTACTTTTCGTAAAGTATCCATAACATTACTTTAAGAATGAAATAAAATATATCTATGAAAATATATAATCTTTTTTTTAATATAATTAGTAAACAAAATAAAAATATAAGAATAAAATTATTAAGAAAATATTAGTTTATTTCAATCAAAATAAATTTGTTTTGATAAAAAGAATGGGACTAAATAGTCCAAAAAAAACCTACATAAGAACTATTTTATGGATAGAAATCAAAATAACATAACCAAGAAGCAAACTACTAAAACTAGTAGAAGAAAAGTGTAACATAATATAGCCTAGCTCATGAGTTAAGTTGAAAGAAGCAAGCTAGTGTGATTAGTTGTTGCTTTCTCTATAGGTATGCATAATAGAAATTGTTCAATTTTAATTTAAGAGCTTTTTGCATTGGGGATGAAAGGCTTGATACGTCATGAACTTTGGTTTGAAATTAATTAACAAATCAACTAACAATTTTGAATTAGATTCTAAGATGACTTGTTTTAAACCCAACTCCCTAGCTAGCAATAATTCATGATAAGCACCCCACAATTCAGCTAGATAGGAGTTGCAAATCCCTAAAGTACAAACGAATCCATCCTTCATCTTCATTATGAAAAAGGCCTCACACCCCAAAGTCCCTAGATTATTCTTAAAGACACCATCAATATTGACTTTAATCCTGCCATGAGAAGAAGGGCACCAACAAATAAACAAAGTAATATGATGCTTCAAAACCTGCACTAGCCATAGGCTTTTTAGCAACACAAAAATCATCTGCATATCTCAAAATAACAGTTATTGGATTAGAAGGAAGTCTAAAAGAGGGATTAAAAATGCTTTGGCTTATCCACTTCCTTAGAAACCAAATTGTAATGCCCCAAACCAAAGGCCAAGATATATTTGAATGTTTGCCAAGTTGGTTATTAAAGATAAGGGTGAACCAATCTCGATTTTGCATTAAAAAAAAGTCCCTCTATTTTAACATCTAACAAATTAACTCTACCTGATGAGCTACCTCACAGTCACACTACACATGCATCATGTCTTCTTAAGACTTAAAACACACTATATAGATGGCACTACCCAATCTTCACTTATGTCTATCACATTTGTAAACAAACCATTATGGCAACATTGCCACAAAAACAATTAATACACTTCAGGCTATGCTAATTCCATAAGTTTTTCCAAAACACATTTGCATTAAAAGTATTATGTTGCAACATATGATAGATTACCTTAATATTAAAATTACCATATCTATTGTCCTTCTAAGCTAGTGGGTTAGGGCCAAGCTCAAGATTAGGAGGAGGAAAGGCCAAAAGCTTTAAAAATAATGTTGGAAGGAAGCCATTGCTAGAGATAAGAAAGCTGGCACTTACCTTTACTAGTAATATAATCAATAACTTTTAGTTCAGCCATAGCTATGGGAATAGTATTGATTGCCTACTCCCAAAGACAAAGATTACCAAACCAGATATCATTCCAAAAGGAAATTAAAAACCCATCATCTAAGAGTTTAGAAATCCTTTTCAAAAAATATGGCTATAACTTGCCTAATCTCTTTAAAAAATATAATCCAAATATTTTACTTCAATTTCATTAAGCCAAACTCCATTCCTCCCATATTTTCCATCCAATACCTTAACCCACAAATCATTAGAACCATTAACAAGCCTCTAGTCTAACTTTATAAAGCAAGCTATATTCATATCTTTGAAATGTCTTCAGTCCAAGCCACCAATCTCTTTATGCTGACATAAGATATCCCAAAAGAACTCTCTTTTCAGAAGAATCATGACCCTAAATAAAATACCATTAATGTTTCTTTATTTCAGAAAAAGTAACAGAGGGAATAACAATAACTTGCATAGTATAAATAGGCAAAGTTGTTAATATTGATTTGTCTAAAACAATTTTACTTACCATAGATATTTGACTTGGAAGAGAAGATATTTGACTTAGCATGATTAGCCCTCAGACCTAATAGATTAGAAAAATCGGTGAGATATATCATGACAACATCAATTTGATCTATGGTTGTTTTTCTCAAATAAAATAAGATCATCAACAAACATTAAATGTGAAATCACCAAGCCATTTTTACCAACCTTATGAAAGGATTCATTTTTGTTTATCATTAACAACATCACAAATAAGACGAGACAATCTATCTATGCATAAAACAAAAATATAAGGAAAGAGCAAGTCACATTGTCTCAAACCTCTTGAAGGGAAAAAAATTTCTAGTCTTACTTCCATTCCATAAAACATTGTAAGAAATAGAAGTAATATAGTTCTTAGTATTATTTACAAATTGAGTATCCATGAGTCCTTCAAGAAGAATTTCTCAAATAAAATCCAAAGGTTAATGGTTATAAGCATTTTCTAAATCTAATTTGATTGCAAAGAAACCTCTCTTGCCACATATTTTCCACATGAAATGTATCATCTCCTAAGCAACAATAATATTATCTTGGATATATCTCCTTAACACAAAATTGGCTTGAAAAGGAGAGACAAGATGAGACATCAAAATTTTAAGTCTATTCCAATATTCTTTGTAATGCATTTGTATAGAATATATCATGGCCCAACTTGGGAGAGCGACTGATGTAAGAAGACATTTGATGGCATCTTCCTACAAGTCTTACATTACACAAAGAACCACAATGTACATTTTCTATAATTTTTTTAAAAAAAATAACTCAAAAATGTTTGTATTTATATACCATTTCAAAAGAAAAGATTTTTACAAAAGTCCAATGGAGTTTCCTCTATTTTTTAGATATTTGCCAAAGTCACATGCCCTTAATACAACATATATTTGATAACGACCAACATATGACATAAACTACAAAAACTATACGCACATATATGCAAACAAGACCTATACAACAACTGCAAAACCATTTTCCAAATCTTGTCTTTAGTCTCCGACTTAAAGGCATGTCTAACTATGTAGCTAGAATAGAATAGACAAATCTTAAGAGCTGATGTAATAGCCAAAGGCTAAGGTATTGAAAGCAAAATATTTTTAATATAGAAAATGGGTGAATTTTATTGAAACTCATTGAGTAAATAATTCACTAGAAAACTACAAATAAATGAAAATACATGTTCTAATAAAATCAATATATGTACTCAATTATCAAAACTACTTTGTAAATTAAATTCTACCTTTAACAATATGAAAACTCACTTTTCATAGTTTAAATAAGTTCTAATATACATTTTATAAAATTTAGGAAGTAATTTCTAAGGAAAATCACAAAATTTCAACTCAAAACCAATATTGAAAATGAAACTAAAAACTCATTTAAATATTATACCTTTGTGTAACAAAACCTTTATGTCAAACCTATACATAAGCCATACATTGTAAATTCAAATAACTCATGGTAAATAAGAGGAGATAGAAAAAGGCATTACCAATACTTATGTAGCATAAGAAATTAAATACTTAAAACTAAGATTTGAGATTCCAAACAATTCATGATAAATGAAAATAGGTAGAAACCTAACAACTTACATGAAATATTCAAATAGTTCCAATATAACAATAGAATCTAAAATGGAGTTCCCATAAACAACCTTATCTCATTATGTCAATTCTCCATCATTCACCTTAACCTCTAAACACATAAACCACCACTTATCTCTCCAAATATATAATATGACCATATCTTTCATTATTCTAACTGCACCTGGGGGTTTTTGTAAGGAAAATATCTAAGGATCCAATTTTCTTAACTTATCATGAAAATCACTAGTTATATTTTCCTCATAAATAATATTCATTCACAAAAAAAGAATAAATTATCATTACTAATTCACATATAAACATTTGGCAAACCAATCCCTTGAACATGACATGAGTTTCAAATATCAAGTCATAAACAAGTGTCCTACATCCAACATATATATAAAAGCATATCATTTGATGCACAAATATCATTTTACCTTTGAATATACATGTTTATAGAAAATCTCAAATAATATTCAATTATAAGATAGTATAAAGTGTAAGTTCCAAAACTATAGCTAAAATAATTTTTTGTATAGCATATATAGAAGGAAAGGGCAAATTATCTATTCACATTCAAGCAAAAATAGTGGTTCTTGAATTCCAAACTAGTCAAGAGGCAACTTCACAAGGTCACTTTGTACATTTAAACCAAATATTCATTTAGTAATTAAAATAAATGATACTTTAAGCATTTAAAATAATCATAAAAGATCAAACCACTTAGTTATTATGCCAAAAATTTGTTATCCAAGACTTTAATTTGTCTAAAATATAATAAATAATTAACATATCAAAATGAGTTTCATTAAATACACTATCTGAAATTTAGATAAAGTGTGATATTATTTAATAAAACTTTAAAATTTACATTTTGTCATCAAGTAAATAAAAACACATTAAGCAATCCAAAAGCAAGAATAATTAGTCTTATCAAAATAAAACAATGAGAAATATTTATTTTTTTATTTCTCACATAAAATCACGTATTAAAGTTCCTACAATACATTTTAAAATTTTTTTTACATATAATTTCCAAATTCCATAAAAAGAATTTTACAAAAGTTTCTCAAAAGTATTTTGGATACTATAAAACATTACAAAGAGAAATCAGATGGAACTGATTCACAAACTTTAGTTTTTCACCTTTAGGGATTTGACAAAGAAGAGTTTTATTAACTTCAAACAAGTCCCGACTTATAAAAATATCTTACAAAATTGCATACATTCCCACCACAATAAGTCAAATTTTCTAATAAAAGATAATATGATAGCCATCATACCTTAGAGCCTTAGTTCCTCCAATTAAAATTCCTTGTTAGAAACTCTTTTTTTCAGAAGATTATTATGAATATTATTCAAAACAAGAGAAGTAAGATTAGTATGAAATAGCATACGTTCCCCCGTATCATCAATAAAAAAGTTTGTATTGAAATGGCAAATCATAACCATTGGATTACATTTGTCTTCCATCCATTTGCCATCACAATCACGCAATATGTTAATCGTATTTTGGCTCCTCCTAGTTACTATTTTAGCATGATAATATTATATATTTCTATCCCCATGAACAAACCAAGTGGCTTTAGATTTTTGATGCCATAAAATATTGTCTTTCTATTTCAAAACATTAGTTAATTTAGACTAAAGTTGTCTCTCCAAATTCTAAAAGAAAGAATTACTTCTCAATTCTTGAGAATGCTGAATGCCTACAATTCTTGCAAGAAGCTTCTTTTTTCCCTTTTTTAATATGCTCAAAGATACTTTTATTCCAATTTGTAACTGTTGATATTACTATTAGGCTCCCATTCAGTAGTTAAAAAATTTTGAAAATCCACACCACTTCAAAACAAAAGGGTCTCTTATCAAAATCCTTCGCACTAATAAAAAAATTAATCAAAATAGGGTGATGATCAGAAAACACCATATCCTTGATTTCAAATATCATTCTACATTACAAAAAGATCTATCCAACTTTTCAAACAAATGACCATATCCTTGATTTGTCGGACCTTTCCAATGATATCTTCCACTATGAGTGTTAACTTTTAGAAGATTACAATAACTAATTCTATCATTAAATGAATTAGCCCTCTTCCAATTAAAAGGAGCTCCTTTTTTTTTTTTTAATGGGATCCTTGATATCATTGAAGTCACATACAATTAACCAAGGAATATCAATTCTATGACTGAATAATTTAAGCTTCTGCCACAAAACAATTTTCATATCCAACAATGGGTAAAAGTAGACAATTGTTAAAAATCAAGCATCTCTATTATTAGGAATCATTTTAATATGGATAAATTGGATATTAGTAAGTACAATCTTAATGGTAATTCTTTGACTCTTCCAAGCCTACCAGATATCTCAAGATAAGCCATCACCATTAACTAACTCTCATTTATAAAACCCAAACCTAAAAAATTATACTAGCTTAATTGCTATCAATTATGGTTTCCAATAGCGTAAGAACTTCGAGATTATTCGAATCTAACAAATTTCTTACTTGATTGATAAAAGACCTATTACCAACTCCACAATAGTTTCAAATCATAATCTTTTTTAACATAAATAATAAGAACAAAAATATAAAATAGTTCAAAAGACTAGACTAAGTTCATCTCCTCCACAATATCATTGACTTCATTATGCACATTATGAAATTTATCATTATCCAAATTAACCTTACCTTGAAATGAAGTATGACTATCATCTAAGGGTTCAAGCTCCCTAGGAATCTGATGAGCAATATGAAATTCTAGAGATTACAAACCATTAGAATTAAGCCAAGGTGACATTAGAACCTAGGTAGTAGAAATAGGGGTTGTCAGAGTGTTTATCTCTCTCATGCCTTTTGAAGATGGTATGGGCTTGTTAGAGAAAATGAGATTTTGAATTATAATCTTAGAAGTATTTTAATTAATGGGTCTTTTTTAGTTTTAATGGAAAGCTATGTAGCGCAATCATTCATTGCTTCCTTATTCAATTCCTGAGAATTCTTTTTACTTGCACTTTTCGATAACTTATATGAAGCAATCTTTTGAGGGGAGCTTTGAGATTTAGACTTACGTTGACCATACATAGTCTCCATTTGGCCAGAATCCAATTCATAATTTTGAAAATTATTATCATTATATTCATTAATTTTGGTGTCGTACTCCTCATGCAAGATATCAAAGCGTAATCCAATATTATTCTTTTGATTGAGATATTTATTTTTTCTAGAATTGTCTCCATTAGTAGCCATTTTCCTATATGATTAATGTGGCTTTTGAGCAATCATCCTACAACCATACTAAGGTTTCTTCTCTAGCACCACAATAGCTCTACCACTAGCTTCATAGTAACTTCTTTAATAGTTTTAAGATAGTCATCTACTAAATGCTTATATTTTAGACATTAGAAATAGATTGTGTGAATATTTTCATATTAGATATAATATGTTTTATTTTTAACAAAAAAATTTAGTAATAATTCCTTCATCAGATCAACCTCCACACAAATACAGTTGTAGTCATAGTTGCAACACATGTAATTTTAAGCCTTTCGCACCCATAATCTAATTCCATTATATTTATATTTTTGTTTCCACATTTCTTAATGCTATCAATCTATGATTTTGATTCAACATGTGGAAGGATCTTTATCAATAATATATTTGTAGGTATTTCTTAATATGAAACATTGCATTAAGACTTTTTTACATGGAAACATATTTCTTTATTTCTATTAAAGACACTTCTCTTTATTCTACTATTTGAATGGTTAGCACTATAGTTCATTCATGTCCCTGTGCTTTTGATATTTTAGTATAGGCTCTTGATTTATGGAAAAGATAATTCATGAGTTTTAGTACCATTAAAAATTTTTTGTTGATAAAATTTGTAATTATTCTTATTTTTTTAATGACATGAAAATTATACTGATGCTTAATTATATTGCCTTTAATGTATAACTTTTTATATTGGCTATGTAAGTCCATTATACAAAAGATGGTGGAAGCTTGTGAGTGTGCACTAGAAAGCAAGCAAGGAATGTGCATATGTCATCTTCCAATGAACATACTACAAACCATAATGAGACATTTATCTATTCTTGATTATATCAAATGTCATGTTGTCTTCAAGTGTTGGTGTCTAACTTTCTTACTCTCTTTAAAGAAAACATACTTTAGCCAAGCGCATCAACACCAGTCATAGTTTCTACTCTTAGACACCAATGATTCACTAGAACATATTAGATTCTTCCATGCAATAAGCAAGCTCAGAAACATCACCGATAAAGGTACTATTTCTGACTATGACATAGCAGAATTGCTTAGGACGTATGTTTTACTGTCACAGCATGGATGGATATTTTTATATTCTTTCATATCTTTATTTTTCTTCCATATGTTTTCAAGAACAAGAGTTGATATTCCTTATGTGAATGTGGCAAAAATGTGGGATCCTATATTTGAAATTACAACACCATCTACATCAACAAACTGCGTATTATTCTCCATTGTATCATACGAAAATTCTAATCCTTATTTGGATTGTAAAGTGAAGTATTGAACCTGTAAGGATTTGTCATCGATTTTGATTCTATTCCCACAATATGTTTTTTAAATGATCAAATTTTATGTTTGGTGTGAATGGAAAATGGTATTGTGTTAATGCCAATGGAGGTTACAATGTCCTTGATATTGCCAATCATGACTAGAAATCTATTTCTAAAAGAAGTTGTCATTTAGGAAGGGAAAAAGAAAGTCTAAAAGTCATTTTGGTTAAACTTATAGGATTGTCTCCTCCTTTAGCTTAAGTTAAAGATTATGATCATCATCTATAATGTATTTTGTTTTTTAATAATGATGCTATTTTCATAGAAAAATTTAGGGTGTGCTTGCTTTAAGTGTTTTTTGTTTTCATTTTCAAAGAAAATAGAAAATGCAAATGCAACTAAAAATGTGTTTGGTTAAGAACATTTGCTAGAAAATATTTCTTAAAAAAGACTAAAAATAGAAAACAACAAAATATCATTTTCAATATTTGTTATGAAAACATGGTGGCACTATTATAAATAAATTGAACTTTTTATGAAAACATGGTTGCATACTTGTAATTAAATGAAAACTTACTTTATAAAACAAAGAGAAAGAGCAAAGCCTCACCTTCATCCTTTGCTTTGTAGTCAAAGGAGGAAAGCCATCTTCTTAAGTCCAACAATTTTCTTTCACAAAGGACAAAAGTTGATGTCTAGCTATTGTATTCCATAAAAGACAAAAGATGTCTTTTGAGCCATTTTTCTTAAAGAAAGCAAGTGAGTTTTGAGAAGTGGGACCAATTTCAAGGTAAATATTAAAATAACTTTTCTTTTTTTTATGATATTACGAATTTATCTCTACTCTCTTCTTTTTTTATGATATTATGAATTTATCTCTACTCTCTTCTTACTTTTTACTCTGTAAACTTATTTTGTATTGTGAGGTAAAATTTATGTTTGTTATTTGTTCTTTTGTGAGTTTTTTTTAACAAAATTAATTTAATAATTAAGAAGCAAACATGGTAAATAATACACTACCTTACTATCCATAACAAATAGATCTATTTACTTTCATGAAGATCAGATTAAGGGTAAACAAGATGTTATTAACATAACATGAGTAAAACCTATATATATATATATGTATACAATAATCTCTTACATAACCTTCATACAATTATGTATGATCATTACTATCGGTCCCAATTCAAACAAGTTAGAATTGATTGAAGAACGCGGAATGAATACAGATCTTGCCCTTATCTCATTAGAGATTGATATACACTTGTATCTTATTTATATTGTTTGGAATTTTCGTGTATATAGAGTAAGAATGAACAATTATGCAGAGAATA
>JANHAO010012717.1:0-16220 GCA_026873985.1 Saraca asoca | reverse complement strand
AAAATATCTTTAATCTATGTGCTTATGATGGATCTTAAATTTAAAGTAAAGCTTATAAAAATGATCCAAGATATCAAAGTCTAGATGATAAAGTGGAGGGAAATCTTTCTGGTGGCACTACAATGGATTGCTTGTATCTTTCTTCTGCATATGTGAAAGCATGAAAGTCAAATGCATGTGCTTAGAGCCTTAGATATTGAGCTAGGGAGTTACAATATTCAGATAGTGAATAAGTTATGAAACTAGAAGGAACATTTTGATCTTCTTTTTTCCAGTATTTTTTAGATTAACCTTGGTTCTTTGTGCTCTGTTTATGTTTTTGGATTTGTTCATTATTACTATCCACCAACCACAATTTTTTCTGTAGAATCAAATGATTAAATAAGAATTAAGTACTGAATGTTAAAATAAAAATTTCAAGAGGCTCATGTCCTTGCCTAGCATGAAACACCAAAAGAAAAACAGGAGTGGAGAGAGAGGAGTACAAGGGGGGCATGGGGAGGATAGGAGAAAAATCAGGAAAATACAGGGACAAGATGATATGAATTCCTTCAGTAAGCAGAATTTTTTAAACTGGACTCACCGAGAAGCAACTAATTTTAGGAGATGTCCCAGGTGGTAGTTCATCTAGATTAGCGTAGATTGTTGTATTTGACCAGTGTGGTTGGATATGTGATTAAGTGTTTGCGAGAGGAATGGATTCCGGGTGTATAGAATGAAGGTATTTAAAACTTTCAATTAAAGATACAAGAGGGATGTTCTATTCTGTTACGATTTAAAACTTCCTGAAAGCTTTGTACACTGTTATTGAAGTGTATTTTATGAGATATTATGTTCAAGTCGTGTCCTATTCTCCTGTAGAGAAAATAACTAGTTCTACACTGAAAGTCTGAAACTTCCTACCCTTTTAGAGTGTTAGTGATTATGTCCCATTCTTTATCTTATTAACAGAAGAAAGATGGAACAAGTGGAAGCTGATTATATATGCATGTTTGAGAATTTACATTTATACCAAGTGTTGGGATCATTTCTTTTTTTTTTGTTGGGAATCATATTGAGATCTTAGTATAATATGGAATAGCATATAGACATTTTTAAACAAAAGCACACATATGAACTAAAATGATATTCACGTTTGTTGAAGCCAGAACATTTAAGGCAGAGTGCATCCCCACCTCAGAACAGGCATATACTATGATTAGTACTCAGCGTCATGAGTATCTCAGCTCTGCTACAACTTTTATGAACATCATGTTAATTTCATTATGAGTTCCTGTGACTTTCTTTTATTTTTTAATTTTTTATCGATCCACTTGTAGATGATTATATATGTGTGCTTAAGAATTGAGATTAATTGAATTCTTTAATAACCCAACATCAAACGTGAAAGTTCACATGCCATCAGCACGGGCCAGTTGCCAGCAATGAACTGTACTAAATTGTTTTAATTACACTATTGTCTACATTCAACACTATATAACAAGTCTTTTTGTCTACATTCACACAACATTTTAAAATTCCACACCTTCCCTTCATACAATACAAATTGACTGAATAAGTTATTAGAACCCACTTTGGAGCTACACTCGCAAGCCATTAAAATAAAATATTAAAAAAATTAAATTATATTATTATAATAAATATATATTTTTAGATTATAATATTATATTATAATGTAAAATAAATTATATCCAAAACCATGAAGCTAATGCAATGTGAGAAAATAAACAAGATATTTCATGTAAAGAAACAAAAATATCTTTGACTTTTTGTCTTCTAGATCTTGCGGGTACTTTTGCTACCATATTAGGACATTGGCAGTGGTGGTGGTTCAATCCATAAGTGTATTTTGATGTGTATTTACTTGTTTAAAAATAGACTGATGTATAAAACTCTTGTTTAACATTGATAATGTTGTAATTTCATATAAGTGTAACTTATGTAGATTAAGTTTAGTTTGTTGTAATTTCTTGCAGGTTTGTTGCAGAAAGGAGTCCTAATTGGTTGAAGGCACTGCAAGGGTATTTTGATTCCACTCCTTTTCCTACGATTGGGGAGGTATTTTTTTTTCCAAGTCAGCATTCATTGCTTACTACAATTCTCTTAAATTATTATAGAGTTCATATGCAGGCACTACTACTTCAAGTAATGACTGTAAAAAGCCTGTAAAGAGTTATTTGTTGCTGTTTGTGGAGATATGAGGATCTTTCACACTCATGCTTGTCTGTTTGGAATTGGGTAGAAATAGATAAAGTTAATTTGTGATTCAGGCTTAGCAAGTATGTGATTTTACTTTTAGGCCCCCACCTGAGCTATACTTAAATTTGAAAAGTCATAAGTTGTGCTTTATTCCCAAATTCAAACTTGAATTTTTATTGTACTTTTTTCTATACATTATTGTGTACTTCTTTTAGAATTTTTTGTGGTCATAATAGTTTGTCATATTGTGTCCTGATGTTATTAGTTATAACACACTGATCAAGCTCTGTTGTATGGTTCATGCAACAAATTTGCAAAGGTTCTTTTTGGCTCCAACATCTCTTGTTTTTTTTCTTTATTTTGCACATTTATTCGTATTATCTGAATTGCTCAATTTTTGTTTCAATTTCTTAATAATTATTCATTTATTTTAATCAGTTAATAAGTATTTATTATTTAAATTACTTAATAATTATTCATTAATTATTAAAATTACTTAAAAATCATTTATTAATTATTTAAATTACATAAAAATTATTTATTATTAAATAAAAAATTAATTTAAAATGTAAATATTAATTTATGAATTGTTCAATTTTTGTTTTAATTTCTTAATAATTGTTCATTTATTTATTTAATTAATAAGTATTAATCATTAAAATTACTTAAAAATCATTTATTAATTATTTAAATTACATAAATATTATTTATTATTAAATGAATAATTAATTTCAAATGTAAATATTAATTTATGAAATGTTAAATTTTTATTTTAATTTCTTAATAATTATTCATTTATTTTAATCAGTAAATAATGCATAATATTGGTCATACTATCACATAGCCTTGTTTATTAAGATTTTGCATAGGTTGTTTGGTCATTGTTTATAGAAACTCCTTTGTAACTTTTTTTCTTTCTAATTTTTGCTTTGATTTGTGGGCTTAAGAGTTCGGAAATAAAATCTGTTGAGAATTGAAATTACACAGGTTTGACACATCTCTTTTGTTATTTTCATGACTTTTTGCTCTTTCCTTTTTAATATCCTTGCAAGAAAGCTATTTATGTCTCCTGCTATAATTTTTATTCTTGGATAGGTAGTGTACTAGCCAAGGTAATGGACAAGTCTTAGATTACTTTGCTTAGGAACACGCTTGAATATGCTAAGGGTTTAGAGGTTTTTATAGATTTTGCATTTTCAAATCAATCTATTGAAGGGAAAATAAAATGTCCATGTCCTAATTGTAGATTTAGGCAATGGTTGACTAGAAATGAGGTATATAAACACTTGATACTGAAACATTTCCTAGTTGGATACACAAAGTGGATTTGGCATAGGGATCAAGTGTTGTAGACACCTCAACTACTGAGCATCATGGCAATCAACCATCTACATCAGAGCCTCATGAGAATTCAATTCAACGGATGATAAATGATGTTTTTAGGATCTCTAGACACAACTTACATGAACCTGAAGCATCACCAGAACCAATTACTAAAGATGAGGAGTTCAATGTAAATACGGGTTAGAGTGAGCAAACTAGGGAATTTCATGAGTTAGTTACAGATGGAAATCAGGAATTGTATGAAGGGTGTTCCAAGTATTCAAAACTCTCTTTTATAGTCAAGCTCTATCAAATCAAGTGCTTGTGTGGGATTACCAATAAAGCAATGTCTATGATATTCAAGTTGTTACATGATGCATTTGCTCATGCAAAGATCCTTGAATCTTTCTATGAGGCTAAAAAAATCATTAACTAACATGGACTTAACTACACAAAGATACATGCATGTCTGAATGATTGCATGCTTTATTAGGGAGAGGATGTAGATAAACAAGAGTGCAAGAGATGCCATGCCTCTAGATGGAAACCAAAGGGCAGCAACAATGGAAGAGCTACACCCAAAAGTAGAAAGAAAGGGAAGAAAACTCCTGCAAAATTGTTACGTTACTTTCCATTGAAGCCATATTTATAAAGATTATTAATGTGATTTAAAACTGCAGAGCACATGAAGTGGCATGCTGTGGGGAGTAATAATGATGGTTTAATAAGACATCTAAAGGATTTAGAAGCATGGAAGAGGTTTGAATCATCAAACCTAGAATTTTC
The DNA here is from genome assembly GCA_026873985.1 of Saraca asoca. NCBI lineage: Eukaryota > Viridiplantae > Streptophyta > Magnoliopsida > Fabales > Fabaceae > Saraca > Saraca asoca. The sequence continues at coordinate 11,912 of JANHAO010012717.1, read as the reverse complement.
TTTAGATCCACGGAATGTGCGACTTTGCCTTGCTAGTGATGGTTTCAACCCTTTTAGGACTTTAAGCACCAGTTATAGCATATGGCTGATTATTTTAATCCTTTACAATGTGCCTCCCTATATATGTATGGAGCAAGCCTCTTTCATCATCTCAATGATTATTCTAGGAAAGTGAATGCTTGGGAATGACATAGATGTTTACCTCCAACCTCTTGTCCAAAAATTGCAAGAGTTATGGAATGATGGTGTGGAAACATATGAAGTATCAACAAATAAAATGTTCAAAAGGCGTGTAACTCTAATGTGGACAATTAGTGACTTTCCTGAACTTAGAAACTTGTCAGGGTGGAATACTCACTTTGGCCTAGCTTGCCTAGTTTGTAACTTTGACTTTAAGCCTCAATATCTTCCCATACTAAGAAGTGGTGCTTCATGTGTCATTATTACTTTCTAGATGCTCTCATAGGTTTAAGGCTAACAAGTCTCGATTCAATGGAAACTTAGTGTTGAGAGTGCCACTAAAAACATTTGTCTAGTTCCAAAATTTTGAAACAATTAGAAAATGTTGATGTCATATTTGGAAAGATGCCCAAGATAAAAAAAAAGTAGGAAAAAAATCTCAATGTACATTGGCGAATGACAGTGAGACACAATAATAGAAGAAGAAAAGTATATTTTTTCAACTTCTATATTAAGAATTTAATTTGTTATGTCACAATCTTGATGTTATGCTCATTTAAAAAAATATGTGTGACAATGTGATTTATACTTTGCTCAATTAATAAGGAAAGATGAGGGACTATCTAAATGTTCATAAAGACCTGTAAGCATTGAATGTAAGGTGAGATTTGTGGCCAAATGAGAATGAGAAGTACCCTCCATCATTTTTTGCAATAACAAATGCCCAAAAAAATGTATTTCTCTATAGATTGAAGAATCTCAAAGTACCCTGATGGATATTCAAGCAACATCTCTAAATGTATTGACATAAGGCATAGCAAGCTCTCTGGATTGAAAAGTCATGATTCGCATATTCTTATGGAGAAATTATTGTTGTTGGCATTGTGTAATTTGTTACCAGACAATGTAAATGTAGTTTTAGTTGAATTGAGTTCATTCTTTACATATTTGTGCAGTAAATTTTTGAATCCAGTTGAGCTTGACAAACTTCAAGAAAGAATTGTGCTTACACTTTGCCATATGGAAATGTTATTTCCTCTATCCTTCTTCACTATAATGGTTCACTAGACTATTCATCTTGTCGAGGAGGCAAAACATGGAGGACCCGTGCATTATCAATAGATGTATCCCATTGAGAGGTGTGTATACTTGATTTATTTTCAACAACAATCACATCATGAGTATGGTGAAGAATAAGGTTTAGCTAATTGTTAATTGCTTTAGAGTAATGGAATGCTTAGCTAATCATATTTGTAAGTTTTACTGTGCACTCAATAGGTACTTGTGACATTTAAAGTCTTATATGAAGAATTAGGCTCAACCAGAAGGCTTCATAGTCGAAGGGTACTTAGTTGAGGAATGCCTTACTTTCTGCTCAAGGTATTTGGATGGAATCAACATAAGATTCAATTGAGTTAGGTGGGTTGATGACTTTCCCAATCATGGTGACTCTTGTGAAAAGTCATCCATATTTCCAAAGACAGGTTAACCAGTTGGACAGGCCTAAACTTTTACGCTAACACAATTGGAGTGGTCACAAGCACATAAGTATGTGTTGTTCACCTGCTCGATGGCTGATCCATTCATTGAGGAATTTAGGACTCAAACAAAGAGACAACTTAGGAGTCAAACTCGATCAGAGCCAAATATAACAAAAGCTGTTAATAAGGACGTTGTTGAATGGTTTGCTTGTCGCATTAGTTTGATTCTCTTCATCTGTCTATAATTTCTCAAATTTAATCTATGTAAATAATATGTTACAATATGTAATCTTTGTAGATCATGAACGTTGATAGTTGCACAGAGGTGTTTGATGATTTAAAGTTTCTGGCTTGAGGACCTTTTCAGCAAGCCAAAAGATTTAATGCTTACAACAGTAATGGCTTCAAGTTTTGCACAGTTAAGCAGGAAAAAGGATTGAATACTCAAAATAGTGAAATTTTTACAATTGTTGAGTTAGGGTACTATAGGAAACTAGTTGACATAATTAAGTTAAACTACCATGGTCAGTTCACTATTGTCTTATTCAAATATAAATGGGTCAATACCAATAGAGGTATGAGAATAGATCCATTCCAATTTATTTTTGTCAACTTCTCTTGTCTAATCCATACTGGTTAACATGAAAAGCATGATTCATACATATTAGCTTCACAAGCACAAATGATATATTATATGAATGATGAAGTTGATTAAGATTAGAGTGTTGTTGTCCACTTAAAACCCAGGGATTTGTATGATAAGGGTGAGGAAGCAAAAGAAACAACTTGTGAGACTGAGCCACTTGTAGCACAAAACTTTCATATGTTCTTCCCTGATGATATTGAAACCATAACCCTTGTGAGAGAGGTTGCAGATGATGAGGCCATGGTTATGCTAAATGCTAGGGACAATATGGACAATGAAGATCAAAATACCTAGAATTATAGATGCATAATGATACCTAGAATTATAGATGCATAATGATAGGCACTACACTTGTTTAATCTATTCATTTGTTTCAATATTAAATGTTGATAATTAGTTATATGTAATTTTAATTTTATTACTTGTCAAAATTATATGTCTACTTGCCTTTTTGTTGTATCTAACTTCTGTCGTTAATTTTTTTGTAGCTATGCCATAGAGAAATATGAGTAGAAACCTAAGCAAATCATATCCTACATTGCATGATCCCCCATAATCTTCATCACATGCTCATTCCACTCTTTTGTAGCTTTACATTACTAACCCTCTTCCACCAACCCAGCCTGGGACATCAATAAGTTCTTCACCATCCCATTATGTGGCATCAGACCTTTCACCATCTCAGTAAATAGTAGTTGATGATGAAAAAGCCCAACAACCATTGCAAAATCATCCATCACCTAGAGGCCATTGGAGAGTCATGGTTATAGGTAAGTGTATCATTGATTTTATAGTATTTGTTGTATCTAATTTTATTAATTAAACATTCCTTTACAAAATAGATTCTAACGGATGTTAAAAGATGGTGGACATGAAGATAGCTAATGTGTGAGAATTACAAAACCAAAAGATAGTCATTCTCTTTAATGACTATGGTGCACCAACGAATGATGCTGCTGGCATATATGGGAATTTTATGATAGTTGGCATCTGAGCCTATTAACCTCCCAATCACTTATGCTAATTGGAGGAATATACCTAAGACTTGGAAGGATGAAGTATTTGATAAAGAAATCAAGATAGTTAAAAATTGTGCATTTTATATGTATTTATTTTCATACTCATTATATAAACTAACAAAAGTTGTTTTGTTTATTCTTTGAAGTCAAGGTTTCACTTTGATGTTCCAGATCCTATGACAAGAAGTTGGATGATTAAGAACTTGGGTAGAAAGTGGAGGGATTTCTAGGGCAGGATTTGGCATGAGTTCAATGATTCCTCCTTGACTTTGGAGAAAAAGTATGAAAAGGTCGAGAATAAGGTTCCTTGGGATCAATGGAAGACATTTGTTGACAAGAACAATGACGAAAAGTATCAGGTAATTTCTACTATAAGTACACTATTTAATCCAAATGCATATGCAAATGTCGATAATAATGATTCCTTCACGTTTGTAGGAAATGTGTAGAAAAAATGTATCAAATCACTAGATGAAACTGGTCCTACACACAGCTGGCTCCAAAAGCTTTGCTAGGAAAAAGGTTAAATTGGTTTTGTTTTGCACTTTCCTATTTAACTACTGTTATATTATCTAAGTTGAGGTACACTAGCTAAATTAATCTATATTTTCATGTAGGTTAAAGATCTAGGTCATTTGGTAGGAAGAATAGATCTATGGTTTCATATTCATAAGAAACTAGAAGGCACGTATGTCAATGAAGCAACCGAAGACAAAAGGGTTAGTTTTTACTTCATGTTTAATGTTCTAGGATTACACATTCACAAAAGTGTTAATAAAGTGGATATTCTACTTTTGCAAGAGCAAATTAAGGAGATCTTGTCCCAACATCCTTTATTACAACCTCAGGCTATGTCATAGGATGATGTCATGGTAAAGGTATTCGGGAAAGAGCACTCCATATGGGTTCGAGGTTTAGGCTTTAGACCATCCCCTTCAAATGTGTTTGGCAAAGCTTCTCAGTAGTTCAGTGGCATGACATTTGATGGCACTAGTTCAAATAAGGAGGCGCAAGCAAGATTCTAAAGTTTGGAGGTTGAGTTGACTTCTGAATGTGAGAGGCGATTGGCTATGGAGGCAGACTTGATTTCTCAACGTGAAAGGTTGTTGGCTATGGAGGAAGCATTAGCATTAGTGTTTCAAAAAATGCTTGGGACTTGTAATATCCTAAAAAAAAAGGGTTACTAGGGGACCAAAGTGAAAATCCTTACACTTTCATTAAGGCTATAACATAATTTCTTATTTTTTAGGAGGGTCTTACTGAAGTCGATGGAAAGTCATGGGGTCAAACTACAATTTGCACCATTTTCTTCTCTCTAGTTCTTGAAGCTTCTCTTTGCTTCTCTGTCTAGCATCTCCATCCATCCACTGGCAGTGGCACTCTAATGCCTTTATTCGGTAGTTCCAAGTATCGCCACCATTCTCTTCTTTTCCTTCTAGGTGTGAGTTACCCTGCTCCAACCAAAGGCCATCCTGCTGTTCGACTTCAGCCAGTCCTTACTTCTCATCATGCTGTAATGTCTAACTAGTCTCAGGCCATTGGCCACCTTCATCCCTCCTCTGGCACCTCCCATCCTATTGTTCAGCTAATAAAGCTATTCCTCCTCTATTTTGGGCTTGATTTAGTTAGCTACTCCTTTAGTTTATAGGCGAAGCCTCTGCCAGCGGTGAGCTTGCCACTAGCACTTTGAACTCTAGTGGGTAATCCTAAAACAAAAAATTTATTTTATAGATTACCTATATTAAGTTTTTAAGATGGTTTACCAAAAACCCTAAACCTCAAAGTTGAGGTATGTTGAAATATTGTTATTCATCAGCTCTAGATAAATTCCCTTTAACAAATCAAGCACTCCAATATCAGATCTTTAGGGATCTGACTGAAAAATCCAATTGGGTTAAGTGATTCAATTTTCCTAGTTAGTTGATCTATCTTTTAAAGGAATTTTTAAGGTGAGTGGACAATCCTTTTCACTTAATGATTTCATATGTAAATATAAAATAATTTTATTATATGAAATATTATGAATCCTTTTAAATAATAGAATTTTCTTATATATTAAAGTGGTTTCAAAAGTATATATATATGTTGCATATTTACATAAAATGGTTTGTTATGATTAAATGATAAATTTTCATCTTTTGTTATGTCATCGAAATTGGCAATCCTATTTTCTGTGATGAGTAAATATAAAAATGCATCAGTAGGTTTATGTATGTTTCTTTATAAATGTTGCTTACCTGAAATAGAACTTTCATATTATATGATATTTTTAAATTATTGGTTTGAGATACTTGACTCATTAAGAAATTTGTTAGTAATCCTCAAGTGCATTTGTGAATAACTGGTGCGGAGCAAATAAAGAAGGAAATGGAAATGTAGGGATGTATACATTCATAAGCATCTAGCAGATGTGATGGATGACTTATGATGGGACATTCATGAGCTTTTAACAGGCATGTTGGATAGCTTATAATAGGAATTATGTTTATGGTTGCTATTTAAATTTATTCTTTAGGAAATCCAGTTGTATGCTTTACTATATTAAGTAGTGATGAATTTTAGAAAGCTTATTGACTTTTTCTCATATTTACACCATGATGGATATTTTCATAATATCATATTATGATGCTTATTTTTATGTTATTGAAAATCATATTTCAATTGTTTAACCTTCTTAATAGATGAAAGTTTTTTTGAAATTATCTTGAGCTCATAGTGATTGAACGGGAAAGATTATTTTCATAGCTATATACTTTCAAACATGATTTTTAAATAGGATTTTGGGTGATCATCAAATTGTTTACTCACTAAGTTTCTGTGAAACTTACTCCTTCCTTTTCATGTTTTTTAGAGTTAGAGGATACTCCTATATTTCCCCTATGCCATCCTAACTCAGAATTTACTCATTGACCAAGTGGATCACATTCAGCGGAGATTTAAGATATAACTGTGGTGTAAAGTCTAGTAGTTAGTAGGATTGTATATGCATGTGTTATGTATGATTGTTGCATGCCCAATAAGATGTAAATTGTATAGTCTAAGCCACTGCATATTATTATGTTGTTATAGAGGGTGTGATGGGCGTGTAGCCTCTTTGAAATTGTACAGGCCTTGAGACCAAGTGTCCGAAAAATAGAGGAAATCCTGTTAGATTTTTATTAGAATTTAATATATAAATATTTCATTGTAGATTGATGAAATAGGGAGTCATTGGTATGTAATTGTATTGTAAGGCTTATAGGAAGTTTCCTGATGGTGACCTTATAGGCCAGTCACATTCCCTGAATTGGGGCATGACAAAGTTGGTATCAGAGCATGGTCTAGGGTTTAGGTACATGATAGTAGTCTCCAACTATCAAATTGGGATAGGCATACTAAGTTTATGTTAATGCACCCGGGGAGCATAGCACATGAATAAGGATATGGTGATGCCCACACCATGAATGTATATTGATAATCTTCGTATTTCCTAAATTTCCAATCTTACATGTGTGTATCCTACCTAAAACCAAGCTTCTTATTTCATAATAGGATAATGCTGCCTAAGACTCTATCTTCGACTCACTCTGGATGCCAAGTGGAAGAGGCATCTGAAAGAGCTTTCCATGACCATCCTCTTTTTCCTAACCTATACCTCGAGGTCAGCATAGACCTTGGAGCTAAAGCCGTGGTAGAGGCCGAGGTAGGGTTGTACAAGTAGAAGTGCAACTAGGAAGTTCCCAACCTGATTTAGAGGTCCTTTCTACATTTGAAGCTTCAGCCGACCTTTCTACTTCAGATGCCACAATGTGGGCTATAGATTTACAATGGGTCATAAGTGACCTTGTGGATGAATTGGCTTAATAGGGGTTACAAAGATAACAAGAGAGGGAACAGGCAACAGTAGCCCTAGGTAGTTCAAGACAGAGATTTAGGTTTCAAGGCTCGAGTGGAGATTTCAAAAGGTAGACATCTACAGCCTCTGGCATACTATGCTCTTAGAGACCTGAGTTACTTGTACCCTCACAACATCTAGGCGTAGGTATTCAGAGTAAAAAGCTTATGGGTACTACTACTTTTAGTTATCACCCTCCCGGGGGTTCTTGCTTTTGTCCTTATACTCTAACTAGATGTAAGACATGAAGGTCATGTCAAAACTAAGAAAAATTTCATTCAGGGGTTTGTAAGCTAAGAACTCGAGCTTATTATGGATGTGGTTAGGTAGGCCACCTGGTGAGAGATTACCCTTACTCTCCTACTCTACCTGGAGGCACTAGAGCCACTGGTGCATCTGGAAGTACTCCACCTTAAGTTGTACCACTTATGAGGTCTCTAGTGTCTAGCTCTAACACTAAAAGAAAGAAGTGAAGCAAAGTTAATTTGATAGCAACTTCTCATTAATAATTGATATAATGTCAAATATGGATACTCCTAGTATTGGTCCTGCCAATCTTTTAGATGTTGCGGACAAGAGTGGTGAGAAATTGTGGGACAAATCTACTAGAGCATTTAAAGTTGAGGTTTAAGATTCTGAGTTCACCAAGACCTTGGGGAAACAAATGACTCTAGTTTTAAGAAGGAAAATCTAGTGATCTCATTAATCATGTAGATAACCTTACCTTGAAAAGTGATGAACCTGAAGAAGTGCTGTTGTTGGAGTCAAAAGCCTTAGAGGAAATGGGTTGATGCATATTGTAGAAGCTGTGAAATGTGACTTTTGTTATTTGTTGAAGAATCCCCATATACTAGGATCTTCTTTGGAGGGTAAGATGACTTTGTTTGGTGATTCAAAACTCTTGTCACATGATGTTAATATAGTTGGCCCCAGTGGTTGTTTGGGGAATGCTATAATTAGAAAGTATCCTCTTCAAAAAAGAGTTTCAACAATCAAAGTGGTGCCATGGAAACGTGGTAGGCCCATAACCCACAGGTCCCAATAATATCTTTTAAGGAGAATAGGAGCATGGATTAACATAACTTTTCTGTAGATGATAATTTATGGAAAAGAATGGCAGATACTAATTTAAAAAAAAAATAAGAAATAATGTTCAGGCTAGATATGCTTGCTGGAGCAAGGTAGTGGAAATCTACCCTAGTTAGACCATATGGCCTTGCTCTACTCTATTCAGTTGTTTCCTTATTTTTGGCAAGATCGACTTCTTCGGGCAGTCTTCTTTTTCAACCAATCCTTCCATTTCACCTAGATGAAGTTGCTTACTAGTTAGCTCATTTAGGTTAATAAGCATGAGTGCCTAGCTATTCAGTCATTCAATCTTACTACAAGACACTTACTCAAGAACTTGGTGTTACCCAAAATTTTAGCCTTCCATTATCTGAGTGGACCTTTCTCCCTCAATAGTTACATAGGAGCTATACCTAGCTGCTCCAACCAGTCTTGAAAGCTATAGTACTCACCAAACTATGATTCTTAGCTAACAGCTTCCCATGGGATTGTAAATAAAGAGTTATGCAAGTCTTTTCCTCTCACTAGTAGCATTATTGTCTGAGATCAAACCATAAAACTTCCTTGGCCTTAGCCAACCTTACAAACACCATTACCCTGTATGAGGCAGACTATTGTTACGTTATCCTTTACAAGTTAGAGTTGTTGCATTGTTTTGCATAAGCCAAAGAATTGCTACAGAGGAAGAGATGCAGGTTGAATTTAGACTATCTTTGAAATGAAAAGGCTGTTGGAGAGTAAAGGAGAAAAGTGCATGAAACTTCCTCATCAACATAATCACCATCATGTTGAAACAAAATCTAGAAGCACTAGTTATAATACATAACCATGATGTTATACAGTGTGAAGGATGTTAGGGAAGGAGAGAGTAGTCTACCAAGAAGTTCAAAGTCCCCGAACGAAGTCTTTAAAAGTATATGGTTGCCAGCTTGAGTTGAAAAGAAATTTCAATGTGATGGATATTGTATCAGATAGGATAGTTGTGCTCGGCTTGATGTCTGAATCAAAATTTCCTTGGAGGTTTGGTGAAAATTCCTCTAAAACCCATTAAATTGTTCTAAAAAAGAAATGCTACTTCTAAAGAAAGTGGTTAGCTAGTAATTTGGGAAAAGAACCACTCTTAAAGCCCTGATAGGCATATCGAAGAATTTCAAATGTTTCCAATAACACTTGATTTCAATGTATATGTTCCTCCTATTAGTCGTGGTAGTTGTAGTAGCCATGATAATGAGTCAAATGTGACTTAAAACAAAGTGAGAGAGATACATTGCCTATTTTAGGCTATTTGTAGGAAGCTTTTGTAGGAAGAAGAAGCAAAGTTAAAAGATGGAGTAAATAGCTGTAAAAAAGGTTAATTTACAAGCAGCAAAGATTCTTAAGAAGAAAGAAAAATACGTTAATATAGGCAAGTAGATCTTGAGACCTGTCCTTGGACTTGGTGATGAATTTTGGTATAGAGTGGAACTTATTATAATTAGTCTTCATCATTGAATCAAGGTGGCATGGATTACATGAAACATAATGGAAAGATCTTGGCAACTAATATTATTTCATCAGGGGTTTATGCTGATGATTTGGGGGGCAATTCAAATATCATGATTGACACTGAGCAAAGGGAAATGTTATGAACACTAATAAAGAACATGAAGATTAGAAGCTTGAGCATGACAATCTTGTTCTAAAGAACAATAGCGAGGAAAAGAATCTTGTTGGGTGATTTGTAGCTCTGAGGGAAACCAAGGGATGGATGGAAAGGGTAAGACGTAAGTTTATGATGGGCTGTATATAGTTAAAAAATATTGGTAGGATTTTTAGGCCTCATGGTAAGCTAGTTTTTAGGTTTCAACATCGCAAAATCCTGGGTCAATCAAAGCTTGCTTAGAAAGAAGTGAAGAAATCATATAAATTCAAAACAAGAGAGGGTCTATATGTTGAGGATGTTTCTAGTGGCAAAAAGTGAATTCCAATATGTGCTGTGAATACGATAGATGATGAACAACCCCCACCATTTACATACTATGCTACCATGACATACCCTAATTGTTGTAATCTCATTCCTCCAAAGGGATGCAATTGTACTAAGAGATGCTCTAACTTAGGAAAATGTTCTTGTGCTATAAAAAATGGGGGAGAGATCCCATTCAATTATAATGGGGCCGTTGTAAAAGCAAAGCCTTTAGTCTAAAAGTGTGGCCCTTCTTGCAAGTGCCCTCCAACTTGCCATAATCGAGTTAGCCAACATGGCATCACACTTCAATGTGAAATTAAAAAAAAAAACAAAATGTGGGAATAGGGAGTAAGATCCCTAAATTCCATTCCTTCAAGGAGTTTTATCTATGAATGTATAGGAGAGCTTCTTGAAGAGATGGAGGCTAAACAACAAACTGGCAATGATGCGCATCTATTTGACATTGGGAATAATAACAACAATTATACTCCTTGGGATGGACTTCCAACTCTTATGAATGACACTCAGTCAAGTTCTAGTGAATTTATGGGGGATGATGGCTTCACCATCAATGTTTTTCAGTATGGTAATGTAAGGAAAATCATGGGAAAAAGGGAAATCACTTGGAAGCTCGAATCCCTTTTGATGTATAGATACCTCCAGCTAATTGAATGATATGTTGGTATGAACCTTCACTCTTTATGACTATGTTCCTAGAATTAGAGGACGAATTCTTTTGTTGGGGGGAGAATTTGTAATATCCTAAAAAAGGGGTTACTAAGGGACCGAAGTGAAAATTCTTAATCTTTCGTTGGGGCCATAATGTAATTTCTTATTTTTCAAGAAGGCCTTATTGAAGTTGATGGAAAGTCATAGGGTTAAACTGCAATTTGCCTTATTTTCTTTTATGTATAAATATCTCCAACCAGTTTCTTCTCCCTCTAGTGTGACTTCTCTCTAGTTTCCAAAGGTTCTCTCTACTTCTTTGTCTGACGTCTCCGTCCATTCACTGGCAACGACACTTTGGTGCCTCTGTTCAATAGTTTTGACTACCACCACCATTCTTTTCTTTTCCTCCTACGCATGAGCTACCTTGCTCCAGTTGAAGGCTATCTTGCTACTCTGCTTTGGCCAACCCTCACTTTTCATCACACCGACGATGTCCAGCCAGTCTCAGGCCACCGGCCACCTTCATCCCTCCTCTGGCACCTCCCATCTTTTTGTTCAACTAACAAAGCTCTTCCCCCCTGTTTCGAGGCTTGATTCAACTAATTGCTCTTTTAGTTTACTGGTAAAGCCTCTACCGGTGGCAAGCTTGCCAATAATACTTTGAACTCTGGTGAGTAATCCTAGAAAAAGAGATTTATTTTGTAACTTACCTATATTAAGTTTTCAAGATGGTTTACCAGAAACCCTAAACTTCAAAGTTGAGATATGCTGAAATATTATTATTCATCAGCTTCAGATAAATTCCCTTTAACGAATCAAGCACGCTAACATCAGATCTTTGGGGATTCGACTGAAAAATCCAGCTGAGTTAAGTGATTCAATTTTCCTAATTAGTTGATCTAGCTTCTTAAAGGAATTTCTAAAATTAGTGAACAATTATCCTCACTTAATGATCCCATGTGTAAATATAAAATAATTTTATTATATGAAATATTATGAATCCTTTTAAATAATAGAATTTTCCTAT
>JANHAO010012716.1:0-16253 GCA_026873985.1 Saraca asoca | reverse complement strand
CAATCCCATAACCCCTTATAGGATTGATTGAATGAATTAACTTCTCACCATGGACTTCATCTTAAGTATGCAATGCACATTGAATACAATATAAGATGAACATACAACCTTTAATATCTAAATCCACAAAATGTATAGTCATAGATGCAATAGAGTCCAATCAAATTGGCCTAGGGCACCTATCTCAGACTAACAATATGTGACTTTATTTTAGAATATCCATACATCACACAACATAGGCATTTTAAAAATATCAATGTTTTTAAAACATACATTTATCACAAAGATAAAAAAAAAAATATCATTATCTAGTCACATAAAGAAATAATGATAATAAACATTTAGAAGCATGTACAAAAATAAGCAAACAATGAACACATCACAAAAAAAAGCATATCTCTAGAAACAAATTCTTTAGAGGAAAATATTTTCTGAAATAAAAGAAAATTTTCATTTGACAAATAAATGAAATATTTGAAAACAAATTTCAAAGAAATATTACATTATACAAGTTGACAAATTTAGTATTTCATTTAACAAAAAAATGAATAAAATTATTGGAAAACTGATTTCCAATAAAGGTATGATATGCAAATTAATAAACATATCAACTTAAGATGCATCTATCCAGAAAACATATTTTCTAAAAATAAAGAAAAGAAATTATTTTTTATTTAACATATAAATGAAACATTTGAAACCTAATTTCAAATGAATATAATATGAAAAACAATGTATGTATCAAAATTAAAAAGTATCTATCCAGACAAAACATATTTTTTCTAGAAATGAACTAAAAAAATTATTTATTATCTATTTAACAACTAAATGAGTCATTTGAAAACTAATTTCAAACAAAGATATAAAATGTAAACAAATGCATAAAATAGAAAAAATTATTCCAACAATAATAATATCAAATATTATTATATCATGTAAGAAACACAAAGTTTCATTTTGTGTGTGTGTATTCTTTATGTGCTATATCCTAACTATAGTGCAAATAAATCAATCAAAAAAAGCACGCAAAACATGCAATGAAAAAAAAAACATGTATAGCATATATGCATGGAAACATGCCAATGATGGCTTTAATACCATTGTTGGTATATTTCTAAAACTTTAGAATTCAATAGGTACCTTTTGCAAATTTCAGATTCCACAATGGAAGTTCTGTTAAATTGGCTTATATCATAATTCATGTGCACATGAACTCACCCACATTTTTTATTACTAAATCCACTTCTAATCTACAATCACATACAAATGCCTCTCCTGGTGGTTGTAAGAGCAACTACTATAGTTCTCCATTGCAAAAATTATACATCCCAAGTCCTATAAGCTTAAATGGTGCCACTGTGAGTAAAATAATAAGGAGATGAGGTAGAAAACTTATGTTTTCCTTGGTAGTAAAGGGGAACAAAAATTTTCTCTTAATTTTTCTAAATATTTTACTTTACTTAATAGCAATTTGGTGATCTTATCTCAATTAATTTATAATACTAATATAAGGAATACTTATCTACATAATCAATTTGTAGATAATGTGTCCATCAAATATCCATTAACCTCTATCATAAATCTATTAAGGATTAATTTCTTTATTTATCTCAATTAATTATTTAAACAAATCAAATAATTAATCGATAATAGGATTAAAAATAATCTCATGTTATATGCCTATATGAAAGCTTCACATGTCATACAATAACAATAATAGACATGTTTATTTTGTTCTAAGCAAATATGGTTAAGATACTCATCACACATAATGACATATAGTTAAATTATAAAAACATTGTCTTATAATACAAAAAATGTATACTTAAAGAATATATTAAAATGTTTGTGAACTTTAAAATTTATAAAAGCTTGAACTACATTATAAACTAGGAATTTTGATTGCCTTTGGAAAATTAAAGTTTGAACTATATTATAGATTTGTGCAAATGAAATTGAATCACATAAAAAAAGTAAGATAAAGTAAATAAATTCATCAAGTCATTGATTACAAATTTTGATCAAAGATGAAAAAAAATAATTATCAATGAAGCAAAGAACTTCTATAGAAATCAAATACCATCAGTGTAGGCAATTCGAATTCCCAATCTCATTCGAGGGATAAAATTGAGTAAAAAAATATTAAATACTAAAAAAAAGACAACCTCATCTAAAAAAAGAAAACTTGGAGGTAAAATTGTGGAAAACAATCATATGTTAAATCATATATTCGCCTTTATCCTTACTCTATAATTTTTTTTTGTAAACTGGAAATTCATTAAATAGGACTAGGATTTAACAAAGTCTTACACAATAGTGCCACAGTCCCCTCTCCAGGGGTTTCCAAAATAATAAGACTATTGTTCAAATTTTTAGCTTTTAGAGCTAAGACAAATGACATGATTGGTGGTAAGGTGAAGAACAAAAATATACCTTTTAAATTTGAAGCTGCTTGGTTGTTGCATGATATCAATTCCAATCTTTTCTTAATAATTATTAGCACTGTTAGGAATCCATTGATAATAATCTTAAGTAGCCTTTTACTTCTCTCATTATTTGGAATAAAGAAGTATGTGGAGATATAAGGAAAAAGATTCTAATAGCTAGAATTAAAGGAGCCCAGGGAAAGAATTGGAATCCTTTTTTGGATAATCTTGATAAAAAATTATAAAAGGATCTAAAGAATGTTCTAAAACAAGAAGAGGTCCTTTGGCACTAGAAATCTAGGGCTAAATAGTTGAAAAATGGAGATCAATACACTAGATTTTATCATAAAAAGATTGCCATTTAAAGGTGATGCAATAGAGTAATTATGCTCAAAGATTAGTTTAGTTAGTGGTTGGATGATAAGGATTTACTGCAAAACATGGTTGCTAAGTTTTATAGGAATCTTTCACAAACATTGATGTCTCACATATTCCTCTATATGTCTTTATTCATTTTTTGGATCCACAAGATAATGAGCATAGATTGCTATCTAGCAAAGTCTCTTTTTGAAGTCAAAAGAGCAATAGTTGATTGGGAGCCACTAAAGCTCCAAGTAGTGATGGATTTCTAGTTTTGTTCCATCACACAAATTGGGATAGGATAGGCCAGACTCTTTATGCTTTTGTCTAGGAGGTATTTGAAAAGAAAATTAATATCCAAAAGGTGAATCAAATTCTTATTACTTTGATTCCTAAGCAAGATCATCCAGAGTTCATAAACTAATACAAGCCAATTTTTTTGTGCAATGTGTGTTATAAATGTGATACTAAAGTCATTGTGAATAGGCTTAAGAACATAATGCCTTCCCTTATTTTTCCTTATTAAGCGGGTTTTGTTCTTCTGAGATGCATACAGGATAATGTCATTATTACTAGTGTAATGATTCATATAGAATAAGCTTAAGTGATCCTTTATAGTTGAAGTTCTATCTAAAGTTGGTTACCCTAAACATTTAGTAATTATGGACTTTATCTTATCTACGACTATGACTGTGTTATAGAATGGGTAAAAGTGGAATATTTCAAGCCAATTAGGGGTATTAGACTAAAAAAATCCTATTTCCCCTACGTATTTGTTCCATGTATGGATAAATTATCTCATGTATTATGGAAGAAGTCTAGGCTAGAAATTGAAAACCTATTAAGATTAGCAAGTCTAGTCTTGAAATCTCCCATTTATTATTTGCTGATGATCTTTTGTTGTTTGTTGAAGCATCCGTAGATTCGATCGAGTGTGTTTCTAGTTGTCTTAATTGTTTTTACATGCCTTCTAGGCAAAATGCAAATCATCTAAAATATAAAATCTTTTTCTCCAAGAATGAGGCCTAGAGAATGGTTTCTGTTATATCTAATCTTTGTGGCTTTGCTCAAACACTGAATTTAGGTGAGTACTTTGGTATCAATCTAATCTCAATGAGGCATAACAAGAGGTAGTATGTAGGTTTAATTGATAAAATTAGAGTCAGACTTGTGGGGTTGGCAAACAAAAACTCTTTTCATGGTTGGAAAGATCACTTTGACTAATTCTGATATTTCTTCTATACCTATGTATAATATGCAAGTTAGAAGACTACCTAAAGGTATATGTTTGGCTATTGAAAAGATACAAAGAGATTTTATTTAGAGCATGATACCTTGGTTAAAAAAGCTCATGCAATTAACTAGAACAAGATTTGTCAGCCTAAAAGCTTAGGTGCTCTGGGTTTCAAGAAGACTGATCAAATGAATGTTGCCTGTCTTATGAAATTATGCTATAAGATCTATTTTGGTGATCATGGGTTATGGATTGATGTCTTAAAAAGGAAACATGGATCAAGAGAAGGTTGGCATAGAGAGGTTTCTACTTTTAATAGAGACTCTACTTTCTAATGAGACATATCTATCCTATACTGGAAAGATGATTGGCTTGGCATTGATGAATCTTTTCTTCAACATGCTTTAATTCTGGTTGATGCTAAATAACTCTACACTTGTTTACAGGAGTTTGTAGTTAATAATTTAGATTGGAATTGGAATTTGTTACATGTGATTATCCCACATGAGTTTGTTTTATGTATTTAATCAATTTATCCTCCTAAAGGTGAGCTAGGGAGGAATATCTAACTTTAGCTAATAATAATGAAGGAGAGTTTACTATTATAGTTGCTTACAAATACAAATCTCTAATGAAACATAAATAGGAAGATCAAAATAGCAATTGAAATATGATATAGAAGCTAGTTGTTCCTTCTGAATTTTTATCTAGAAAGTATGTCGTGACAGTTTGTTAGCAAACAAAGCTACATGTAGATCAGTCAAAGCTTCAAATATTGAAGGTTTTGTCCAAATAAGGAAGAATCCATCCTTCATGTCTTGAAGGATTGCAACTTTGCTTGGTAGGTCTAATGAAATCTTGTTTCCCTTGAGCTTTTAATTGAATTCAACTTATATAACGTTCAAGAGTGGATCAGAATCAATTTGTTAAATGATTTAGGTGTTGTTCAAACTATTAGCTAGTTTGTTCTAAGGGCAATGGGATGTTGACTTTTGTGGCATTGGAGAAATAATTTGATACATCAGGACTTATATATGAAACCTGCCAATCTAGCAAAAATCATTCTAGACTATTCTTATAAAATTCTTCAAGATCGTGGTATTTCAAACTATGATGGTAGTAGAGTTATGGATCAATTTGAAGTTTTTTGGAAACCTCTTCCTAAAAATTGGGTGAAATTCTAATCGGATGGAAATGCTAAATCACACTTTTAGCTTATTAGCTATGAAGGAGTGATAAAGGACATGTTTAGGCAATGGTTTCATGAATTTGTCAAATCTCTGAGTGATTATTCCTCATTTATTGCTAAATGCTAGGGTGCAGTTCGTGTCTTGCAGACTACTTGGAATCTTGGTTTTAAAAAAATTCAATTTGAATGTACTTTATTCTGGTGCTTGATTGGCCTAAATGACAAAGGTAATATGCTCACGTACAATCTAAAAAACTTGTTGTCTAATAACTGAGAAGTAGTTATTCAGCATACCTATAGAGAAGGCAAAACATATGTTGACTGGATGGCTAATTTTAGCCTATCACTACCTCTTGGGACTCATACTTTTCTATCGCCACATACTCTAATTTCTCATTTGCTTCTTGTTGATGCTCTAAAGGTCACCAAGACCTGAGTGATTTTGATAAAAGCTTGAACTACATCATAAACCAAGAGTTTTAATTGCCTCCAAAAAATTAAAGTTTAAACTATTTTATAGATTTATGAAAACAAAATTGAATCATATAAAAAGTAAGATAAAGTAACTAAATTTGTCATGTCGTTGATTACAAATTTTGATCAAAGATAAAGAAAAAAACAATTATCAATGAAGTAAAGAATTTCTATAAAGGTCATACACCATCATTGTAGGCAAGTCAAATTACCAATCTCATTCCTGGGATAAAATTGAGTCTAAAAATATTAAACGCTAAAAGAATGGCAGCCTTGTCTAACAAACAAAACTTTAGAGGTAGAAGGGGAAAATAATCTTATGTTAAACCATATATTAGCTTTAGTTTAGAAACTACTATATACATCTTTAATTGTGTCTCATCAAAGTCTATTGATAAGACACCATACGAGTTATGATTCGTGTTGACGTCAAAATTTGGTTTGTACGGAGGGTCCAAGATTTCAGGCAATGGAGCGGGATGAGTTCAAGGATCCAATACTACTTCCAAAGTGTGAAGAGACAGAGGGAGAGGAAGGAGGAGGAGGGTGAGGGTGGCACAGTGTTTTTAATGTGGTTCGGCTAAATCCGGGCAGCACCGGACCCTACATCCACGACGAAGCTTTTTATTGATATTTGAGATGAGATTTTTACAGAGTTTTGGCATACAAGTTTTCGACTTCCTTTTCCTCTTCTAACAATGCATTCCTATTTATAGAGGAAGGAAAAGTTACATACATCAATTACAAGCTATAGTTGTATTACATTAAGAAATAAATAGAAAAGACAGACAGACTCTTGCAATTCAGCTGCTATAGGCTTCTGTCTGTGGGGTGGACCCTTCTTGTTGGCTATGGATTGGCATTTGTATGTGTTTACAGCTTGATCTTGTTTCACCGTGTGAGGTGTCTATCCTTCTGAGCTGGGGCTTGTAGCTCGGGGTCGTTATGGAGGGTTGTTGTAGCAAGTTTGGTGCTACTGAAGCGGAGTAGCGAGCTCAAGCAAAATGGTCAACTGCTTGATGAGTTAGTCTTGTGGCCACCTCGCTATGTTGCTTTTTGGCGGTGAATGAGGTGGAGCTCGTAGGATGTCCTTAGAGAGCTATGTGACTTGGCCTCTACTGGGCTCGAGTTTGTCTCATTCTCTTAAGACCGTTTTTGCCTATAACACAAGCCACCTAACTCTC
Source organism: Saraca asoca (assembly GCA_026873985.1). Lineage (NCBI taxonomy): Eukaryota > Viridiplantae > Streptophyta > Magnoliopsida > Fabales > Fabaceae > Saraca > Saraca asoca. The sequence goes on along the minus strand of JANHAO010012716.1, from coordinate 9,386 downwards.
GATTTGCTTTACATACCGGGAGTTATAGTTTTTTAAGGCTTTATTTGTATCTCCAGTCAGAGTCCTTGCTTAACCAGATTATCATTTCAGATGTCTTTTCATTCTGCCTTAGGCCATGCTTTCTTTTGTTTGCCATTTTTAGCCGTTGGCATGGCATTGCCGCTCGTTTTGGGCCTTCAGATGAAGGTCAGCCAAATGGATTCTTCGATGGTCTAAGCAGGTCTTTTTATACTCTGAGGGACTTCTTCTTTCACCTTAGAGAAGTTCGATGGAAGAGGTTGAAGAGCCCCCTGCATTTTCAATGTCTAGGCTTCCAGTGAAGCTTGCTGAGACATGGATGGCCTGTTGTAGAGTATTGGGAGGCATGGATAGCCTGTTGCACGTGGCTTCACCGCAGGATCCATTTGTCAGGCTCCTGAGGAGTCTTGTGCTGATCTTGGACTATCTTCCCCGGCTCCCTTCATGGAATCCAGCGTGGCTGTTGGGACTTTTGGCATCCTCTTGAGCTGTGATGGGTTTACTCCAGTAGGAACCGTTGACCAGGTATAGGAAGACTATAGGAGTGAAATTGTTAGTCTTCCTACTGATGGGAGTTTGCCTCCTAGTTTAGCTAGCTTATCACTTTCTAGCTAGAATGGTAGTATTAGGCTTATAGGTTTCTTGCCTTTGTTTCTATATTTCTTCTTCAGCTGATGTAATTTTGCCTTTTTGAGGCTCTGCGTAGCTTTTGAAATCTGTATTGGATGCTTTGCACACTGCTACTTGTACATTTCTGATAATTAATGAAATGTTTCTTTGGCCAATCTGTTGTGCTTTTTAGCTTTCTGTTTTCTATTTGGTCGCCTTTGGCAAGTGAGAGTCAGGTTGCATGCGAGCTATGACTGATGAGAAATCAGGTGTGCGAATCATGATTTCCTGGCTGCATGTTGGCCATGAATGTATGGGTTGCATGAGAGCTGCGATGAGTTCATTGTAGCGTCCCTGCTATGTGGCGAGTTAGTCGTCCATTATTTAGTTTGGAAACGCTATAGAGGTAGGCTCACGGGCTGTCTCACTCTCGGACTTGAGGTAGGCTCTAGGGCCGTCTCACCCTCAAATGTGAGGTAGGCTCTAGAGTTGTCTTGCCCTTGGACAGGTTTCATTTTTGTTTGCACTATCGTAAGGTAGGCTCTGGGCTGTCTCACCCTCGGACGCGAGGTTAGGCTATCTCACCCTCGGACTCGAGGTAGGCTCTAGGCCATCCCACCCTCGGACAGGTTTTGTTGTAATTGAGATGACAACTTGTCACATAGCGAGGTTATGCGTCCGTACCACAGCAAGCTCGTTGCTTAGTGGTCGGGGAATTTGTACTCTTGGTTGCAGTTCAAAGGATATGGCTTACTCTGGATGTATCGATGGGGTAGGCCTTATGTCATCTCACCCCCGGATGAATCTTTATAATGATAGAGTGAAAATTCACTGTTTTGATAATGCCTTTTTGACCAATCAGCAACTTACATTGATTCAGAACAAAATAATTGATATAACTTATCATTATCGATCACAAGTGAAAGTTACAGGATTAGAATATGGTTCTAATGGAGGGCTCAGGCTCTTGGGTAGCAATTTGCTAAGCCTATTGAGCGCTCTGCCTTGGTGGTCTTACCACATAATCCTGTAGTTAACCTTTTCTAATGAGGTCTTTAATGGCATCTTTTAATGCCCGGCACTCTGAGGTGGTGTGTCCAGCCTCATTGTGATAAGCGTAGAATCTGCTTGCATTTCTGGACCTGGTGGAGGTTCTCGTTGGCCTGGGCCTTTTGAAGTCCTCGTTGTGCTTTTTCACGGTAAAAATTCTATCCTGTGTGTCTAACAGGGTGCTGTAGCTTTTGAAGAGAGCTCTGGGTCACTGAGGCTTTGCCTTCTTTACGAGCTGAGGAGTGGGGTTGATGTGACTCTCGCTACCCCTCTTTTTGCTTGTGATAGGACCATTGGGGTCCACACTTTGCTGGGGTTCCTCCGTTCCGAAGGTTTCTTCCCATCTTATTTGTTTGGTAGCTTGCTTATAGAATTCGGTAAGGTCTCGAGCTGGGGACTTGTAGAGGTTTTTGTATAGTTTCTCATCTTTGTGAAGTCCAGTCGAGATGGCCGTTAGGAGGCTTTCCTCTGAAGGATTCTCCATGGAGTTAGCTTCGTGTCTGAATCGGGCTATGTAATCTTTCAGTGGTTTGCTTTTGCGCTGGAAGATCATTGCGAGATGGCAAAGAAGCACGAGCTACCACTTGAGCACCCGATACTGGTCGATGAATTTTCTTTGGCATTCTTCCTAGCTGCTGATGCTATGAGCTAGGAGGTGTCTGAACCATGCCCGAGATACTCTTCCTAATGTGGTCAGGAAGACACGACATTTCACCAAGGGATCATTTGTCTGAAGATCCATCTGGACATTAAATGCATCCGGATGGTCACTTGGATCACTGTTCCCATCATAGAGCGGGATCGCGGGCACTTTGAGCTTCTGTGGGAGAGGCTGCATCTCGATCTTGCAAAAAAATGGTGAAATTTCCTTGTGGCAAGGTTAGTTGCTTTGAGGCCGTGGGCACTCTTCTAGCCGTTTGAGCCTTAGGAGGATTTCCTCCATCGTCTGGTTTTATGTTTCAGACTGAGGGGTGGAGCTTCTTGCTTGTTGTGAGCCCCCCAGTTGTTGACTATGACAATCTTCATGAGTTTTCCTCTAAGCCTCTTTGCGAAGATATTGGAGCTGTGTCATGATTTCTTCTTATCTTTGTGTGTTCTGAGCTTGAGCCTGTGCCAACTCTTTGACAATTTTGGCCAGCTCTCTGACTGTGCTTTCGAGGGCTGGTTGGGATTGGCTGGGCATTTGAACCTCTTGAGTTCCAGAGGCAGCAGTAGGCTGCTGGAGAACTCCTATAATGGATGTGCTTACTGGTTGGGGAGCTGGAGTGATTGAACTCTGAGTGGTTCTTCCTCTCACCATTGTTGAGCCACAACAAAGGCTTCAAAGAGTAGATGGATCCCCACAAATGGTGCCAAAAAATGTTGACATCAAAATTTGGTTCGCACGGAGGGTCCAAGATTCCGGCCAATGGAGGGGGATGAGTTCAAGGATCCAATACTGCTTCTGAAGTGTGAAGAGACAGAGGGAGAGGAAGAAGGAGGAGGGTGAGGGTGGCACAATATTTTTAACATGGTTCGGCTAAATTCGGGTGGCACCAGACCCTTTGTCCACGGCAGAGCTTTTCATTGATATTTGAGATGAGATTTTTACAAAGTTTTGGCATACAAGTTTTCAGCTTCCTTTTCTTCTTCCAACAATGCATTCCTATTTATAGAGGAAGGAAGGGTTACATATATTAATTACAAGCTACAGTTGTGTTACATCAAGAAATAAATAGAAAAGACAGACAAACTCTTGCAATTTGACTGCTGCAGGCTTCTGTCTGTGGGGTGGACCCCTTTTGTTAGCTATGCACTGGCATTTGTATGTGTCTGCTGCTCGATATTATTTCACCATGCGAGATGTCTATCCTCCCGAGCTGGGCCTTCTAGTTCGGGGTCACTGTAGCGAGCTTGAGTAGAATGGTTGACTACTCGGTGAGCTGGTCTTATGGCCACCTCACTGTGTTACTTTCTAGCGGTGAGCAAGGTGGAGCTCGTAGGGCGTCCTTGGCGAGCTGAGTGACTTGGCCTCTACCGGGCTCGAGTTTGTCTCATTCTCTTGAGATCATTTTTTCCTATAACAGTTCGGGAAGAAGCCAAATCATTCACATGTGAAGATTTGGGAATGCTTTGCTTATATGAATCAGGTCATCATAGACAAACTAAGATATAAGAGTGATAAATGTTTATTTGTGGATACTCTAAGAAAACAAAGGGCTACTACTTTTACCACCCTATTGAGCAAAAATTATTTATCTCAACAAGCACTACCTTCTTGAAAAAGGAATACTTGATAAGCTAGTGGAAGCAAAAGTAGAACTTGAAGAGGTTTAAAAACTGGAAAATAATATAGATCACATGGTTGAGGATGAACCTAATCAAGTATCTAAAAGGGTTGAGATAAGTAATCAAGCTCAAAGCACACCTGTACTTTGAGGATCTAGTAGGGAACATTGTGAACTTGAAAGTTATGGTTTTCTCATCACAAAAGAGAATGACAATGAACCTACTAGTTACTAGGAAGAAATATAAAATATTGATTCCTTGAAGTTTTGAGAAGCCATGAAATCCAAAATGGATTCAGTGTATAAAAACCAAGTTGGGACTTGGTCACTACACCCGAAAGAATAAAACCTATTAAGTGTAAATGGGTCTTTAGCAGAAAGATAGATGCAAATGGCAAAATACAAACCTATAATGCTAGGTTGGTGGCAAAATGTTATAGTCAAATACAAGGTATTGACTATGAGGAAACCTTTTTGATAGTTTCTATGTTGAAGTCTATTAGGATTTCACTCGCAACAGCTACATACCATGACTATGAGATTTGGTAGATGGATATCAAAACAAATTTCCTTATGTGGACTGATGCAAGTTTCATAGAGTTGGAACATTTATTTTGATGAAGCAGTCAAATAGTTTAATTTCATCAAGAATGTAGATAAATTGTGTGTGTACAAGAAGGTTAGTGGGAGTGTGGTCATCTTCTTATTATTGTATGTAGATGACATATTGCTTAAAGGAAACAACATAGCTGTTATGAGTAATATCTAATTCTATGAGATGGGCTGGCAAAGGCCCAGCAACAAACTAAGGCCAAGAGAGAAAAAGAGCCAAGCTCGCTAGACCATTGTTTGCATGGACATAGAACAAGATAGAAGTCCCAGCTCGCTAAGGGACAAAACTCGACTCACATAGCCAGCAACTTGCTATAAGCGAGTTCGCATTGCTAAAGGTGAGCCCACAAAGATCATCCTCGTTGACTGAAGGCTAGCAACGACCGAGTCCTATCTCACAAATATCACACCTCGTCCAGCTAAACCATGAAGCAATGACTCTTAGACTTAGTGCATGGGACTAGCCTACAAGAAGCAGCATCACAGGCCCACCCATAGAAAATAAACATTAGAAGTCAGCCGGTAGTCTGTAGAAGACATTTTGTAGTAGTTTAGACTGTTTTGTACATTTATTTTGATTTAATAGAAATACAAACTATGTAATTATTTTTGTAACCTCCCTATCCTCTATAAATAAAAGGAAGGAGACCATGTAAGATAAGCTGAAACAACTATACTAAAACTCTATAAAACTCTTTTCAGATAAATAAAATGCTATCATGGATGTAGGGGCTGGTGCTGTCCAGCTTTGGCCAAACTACGTTAAAAACACTATGTCTCAGTTGCTCTTCCTCTGTTCTTCTCCTTCGTTTTCCATCTTCATCAATCGAAAATAGTTTGAGTCCTAGGAGGACCTCTTTGGTTGGCTGGATTCTAACAAAACTAAAATCCACCATCAACAATACCCATGTTACAATTTATCAAGCTATAGATGTCTAAGACATTCTCCATGAAGGATTTAGGAAAAGCAAGCTACATTCTGGGTATGAAAATATATAAGATAAATCTAAAAGGTTACTTGGCCTCTCCCAATCTATGTACATAGACAAAGTGCTAAAAAGGCTTAGCAAAGATAGGTCCAAAAAAGGGTTCCTACCTAAGTCTTATGGTGTTCACTCGTCTAGGAACAGTGTCTAAGACAGAAGATGAGGGGAAACACATGAATAAGATTCCCTATGCATATGCAATAGGATCAATCATGTATGTCAACAATGTACACAGCCAAATATCTCATATGCACTAAGTGTAACTAGTAGATATCAGGCCAATCTAGGTGAAAGACATTGGAGTGCAATCAAGACCATCCTTAAGTACTTGAGAAGAATAGAAGATGTGTTCTTGGTATATAAAGGAGACCTGATTTGAGAAGTAGAAGTTTCACAAATGCAAGCTTTCAATTAGATTAGGATAATTACAAATCATAGTCAGGATTTATATTCACTCTTAATGGAGGTATGGTATGTTGGAAAAGTTCCAAGCAAGATACCACAACAAATTTTACAACCGAAGCTAAGTACATTGTTGCTTCAAAAGTGCCAAAGGATGTTGTTTGGATAAAGAATTCATCATTGAATTAGGGGTTGTTCCTGACATTGTTACTCCAATAGAAATCTATCATGATAACAATAAAACCATAGCACAAGCTAAGGAACCAAGGTCTCATCAAAGATCCAAACATGTCATAAGGCATTACCATTTGATCAAAGAGATCATAGAGCACAATGAAATAAGAATAGAATAGATTACCACAAATAATAATATAGTTGATCCCCATACTAAGCCTCTGTCGTAACAAAAGCTTAATCATCATTTAGAAATAATCGAGATAAGATACAAGGGTAATTGACTCTAGGTCAAGTAGGAGATTGTTTGTATAAATTCTTTAGAGACAATTAGTTGTAAAGGCATAGAAACTACATATCTTAACATATTTAATAAACATGATATTTTGGCATCTTTATAAATTTAGTTTTAATATATATATGTATGTTTTGATTTAAATATACTATATTGGATAAAGTTCCTAAAACATAAATGTATATAAATAAATTACAATTGGGATTGTAATTATAAGATAATTTATACATATAGTTATATTTCTAAATATCTCTTGTTGTTGAATAATTGAAAAAATAAGATATCAATTATTCATGGGTAAAGAACCATATGTTATGTCACGTTCTTTTAGAAGAATGTAGTGATGTCATACATTATAGATATGTTGATATTGGGATAGACATAAGGGTATATGTTATGGAACATATGACTCGATTAATCTGCCATGAGAAACCATATGGAATGTTACAGTGTGTCAATGGACTTCTCATGTGAAAGGTGGTGTAAGTGATCCTTAAACTTGAGATCAATACAATATCTTATGTATAGAGTTGTGTAATTTGATTTTTATTCTAGGCTTGCACTCTTAAATAGTATATACACATAATTTTCGGTCCATTACTAAGTAAATAAAGGTAGTGATTGATTAAGAAAGAATTTATCCTCCTTCATAACAAGGAAAGATATTTTGACACTTGTTCTATAAGCAAAATCATAAGCTTATGTATTGATTCATACATGAAATGAATTTTATGTATAATTAATTGTTATATAGCACATTGTTAAACATGTACCTATAATCGGATGTTTAAATTAGGGTTGACACTTGAACCATACCTTAAGTTCAATTTAAATATCAAGAGATGAAGAGATTGAATTACACGCTAACACCTTGTCACAAAAAGTTTTCATTTCCACAAATCTATTCTTGGCATTTAGGTGGTCATGATGCTTTGCTAGAAGCAAATGACCAATGATTTATTGAACAATTTAAAGAAATAGTGTTTGAATTAAAAGGAGCTTTAATTCAATTAAGCTTATTGAAACTTGTAAATAAATTCATTGCCAACATGCATGGAAACCTAATAGGTCACACATAATAGAATTTCTATAATCCAAAGTCAAAGGAATAGTTAGAATGTAAAATGTTTTGAATTCAAGTGTTATATTAGTGAACATATAGAAAATTTGAAATGATTAATTAAGTATTCTAATACAATTAGAAGTGTTAATTAATCAATGATTTAATAATTCTAACATATATTACAATTACTAAATAGTAGCAAATTTCCAATGTTAATATTAGAATGTTGTTTAAACATTTATATTAACTTTGACGGAGATCTTAAAAGTAGAGGAATGTTTCCTTACTTGCAAAGTTGTTTTAATTAATGAATTAATATAATTTGGAAATTATTGCATAAGAGAGTTTATGAATTTGGAATCATTATGACCTAAGTAAAGAGTATGGATTCCTTGGGCCAAGAAGGTAGCACATAAGCTTAGAGCCAACCTTAGTCATGTAGCCCATCCACTAGGAGAAATGGATGATACAAGCAAGGTGATACCCTAGATTGTGCACCACCCTTACTTGCTCCCCACTCTTACTTGTGCTCCAATTTCTTCTATTTAAAGGAGTGAGATGCCAACCTTACTACACACTAGAGGTGAACACAATACACTAGCCTTAGCACATGTATCGTGCATCCAAATACTTTCACAGTGTGATCCCTATTCTCATCTCCTCTTTACATTCAAACATCAACCCTAGCTAAGTGAGTACATGATTCCTTGGAGAGCTAACACCTCTTGAGCTAAGGAGTTGATTTTCTTACTCTACCTATTATGTGAATACTGCTAAAGGCTTTGAATCAAATAGGTTGTATTGATCACTGATGGTATTAAGGAATAGATCTAAAGGAGTAGTTAGAAGACAATTCGGAGAACTTGATCATATGATTTGTTGGAGAGTTCGTAAAATTGCTTGGAGATTATATTCGAATTTGAAAACTGAGGATTCCAAGAATAACTCTCGATAAGGTATAAGTCAAATCAATATTTTTTAAGTTTATTTGATCTATACAATGTTTTATGCATTAATTTGTAAACATGATCCAAGTATGGAAAAAATTTTAAAAACTCCGTTGCACATGCTTGATGCTTTTGATCTATTTTTCCCAACATCAAGCATCCCCAATTCATCTCCATAGTTGAAACTCCCTATCTATGTCATTGCTCCATAAGCTACAAAACAAAGGAAAGATAGTAGTAGCTGGTGCAGAGGAAAGTATCCGCTTAGTAATCAGCATTAATTCTAGCTCAAGTATATTTTCTATCAAATAATCTCAATCAGTTCTTTTTTTATTTTTTACTTTTTATGGATTTTGATGTAATATCTTTGAATGAGCATAGCCAAATGATGAAATGATTTTGATTAAAGTTCTATATACTTGAGGTGATATGTTGTTAATTGGCTAAAGATGCATCAAATTCAGAGCCAATGGAGGAGCTAAAAGTTTTAGCCATCTGGAAGGACCTATGACCATTTGTTTATCCAAATTTTGATGTGAGGTTAAAGGTAGCGGTGGTGCAACTAGCGGCCAGCCTACCAGTAGAAGAGAGCCGAGAAGCCTATGGAGAAGAAGGAAAAAAAGGGGAAAAAGAGAAAAAGGAAAATCAAGAAAGAAGAAAAATCTACGAATAATAAGGATGCTGAGTTGGATGCCTCATAGGATTCCATGTGTTAGCCTTAATGAGATTGTTAATTTTTAAATGGATATCTCAAAGCCCTATGTTTATTTTGATGTTGAAAAACAACTTTGATGATGAAAAATAAATTTTAGAAAATGAATTTTAAACTCTTACTATTTGCAAACTGACTTTGTCTTTGATTTCAAGTTACAAATTAATTCAATGCAAATATAAGAAGAACACATATGTTATCTTTTATTTTTTAGAAGTTATTGTAAATAATTTCATTGAAGAAACAATCCA
>JANHAO010012715.1:0-16308 GCA_026873985.1 Saraca asoca | reverse complement strand
CCTGGTGCTTCAGCAGCAATTTTAAGGGCCTTGCTTCTGCATTTGTCACAGTCCACTTGCACCCTAATAACTATTTTTTTCTGCAAAGGTTCTTTACAAAGTTTAATATATACCACTGTCTAAAAAAACACGGAAGGAAAGAAGATTCAAATCAGCACTAGAAGAAATCAGATGATCTTACCTTCATGTTTTGATCGAGGAAGAAAACTTGACTTCTGAGTTGTGGGAGAGTGCTTTTAAGTATCATATGTATACACCAACTACCGGCGACTTTTTCTGTACAGGCTGGTGCCTATAAACTTGGGGAACTATTTGCCCATGAGGAATGTGTCACATTTTCAACTGGAGACAATTAGAGCTTTTTGCATGGTTAGTTGGACTTGGGAGCTTTGCAGATCAAGTCAATTAATACATGTATATATCAACGTCAATGACTGATTCAAGTTCTTTTTGTGTCCCATATTACCAAATGATACTTATTTGTCTAAGGATTTATATTTTATATCCTCATGAGACAGTGATATTATACATTGACATGTCTTGTTTATAAGAAACAAATATATATTATTTTGTATATTTCTAATACAAATATAATTACTTTGTGAAAAATAAATTCTTGACCAATCTAATATGAAAGAAATGTATATACAGGCATAGTGCTAGTGGCCCACCCATCTTTATTGTTATGAATTGTCTAAAGTTGGGAAAACAGCTTCTGGTTTAATTTTACACAAAACTGATCATTATTAATTAAGCTTAACACAAAAATAATCATCGCTGACGTTCCTATAGTTCCAGACCTTTCAAGTCTATTTTGGATGTTTTTAGTGACGGATGGTGAATTCAGTAGTGGTTTCACACAGAAAATAAATAAATAAATTTAGTAAAAAGAACTATATGCTCTCCATAGTTTAAAAATGTATTGATAAATGTTATATTTAAATGGTGCACATAATAATAATAATAATAATAATAATAATAATAATAATAATAATAATATGATGTTTGAAATGAAAAAAATTGTCACATATGAAGGGCATTCATAGTATATTTTAACAAGTCATTAGTGTCTTCCAATTTTTTTTTGGTGAACGATATTCTCATTCTATTACAAATACATTAACAAAATTTAATAAAGTGGAGTAACAAGATTTTATAATAAACTACTTAATATCATATACTCAAAAGATTGCAAATTAGATCGATGAGCTAATAAAATCATTCTGGGTTAAAATAAAAGTTAAGCTTATTAATTCAAAAGATAAAAACTAGTGGGGTTCAAATTAAGAAAATAAATAATATAAAAAAAATTTGCAATAAAAGTGATAGACCCTTCCTGACCGCCTTTGCATATATCAGTTGCATATATATAAAGTTAACAGCTGTTGTCAGTTGGATATATATGAAGTTAACAGCTGTTCGTGCACCACTAGTTTATATCAATTTGATTTTTTGAAAGATTCCTATTATTAATTTAATCAAGTAATTATTTTAATTACACTAATTTAAATTTTTATCTTAATTTATTATTTTAATCTTCAAAATAACTGATCATATAACAACCAATTTATCCACGTTTCAATGTTACTATTTTAATATAATCATATATTTATAATTCTCACTCTAAAAAAATATTGTGTCAATGATTCTATTAATTGTTTTAGCAATAGACTAATACAAGAAACCATTGATTCACTTATTAAAGTGGTTTTAAATTAAAAAAAATATGAATTATATATATATATATATATATATACATACACTAATATTATATATTTATAATAACTTGATTCATGATAGAAATAAAAAAATAATATAATACAAGTTAATGACATAAATAGAAAAATAATAAAAATACAAGTGATATAATAATTTATATTAGAAATAATTTAAAAAATAACACAAATTCAATTGATATGAAATTGTAAATATATTACACTTCAAGTATTATAAAACTATAATTTTTTTAAAAAAAAATTGGAACAAATCAATCTAATCAGTTTGGTTAATTGGTTTTGATGGATTCACACATGCTTCAACCGGTTCACAGATATTTCTAATTTAATATTCTTAACCAGTTCAACTTGTCGGTTGATTCATTGGTCCAGTCAATCAATTTGATCTTTAAAATTATAATTGTCATTTTGGTTTGAAAAATTTATTTGTCAACTTGATTTACTGTATATCTAGGGAGAAAAATTAACGTAACAATAAATATAAATTCTTTATATTAATACATCCTATAAATATCCTGTCTATTTATTCCTTTGATTATGTCTATCATGAATCACATTTACACAAAAAAAAGGGAAAATTAACTTGTTGTCGACCAAAGTTGCATTGCTTTCCCTTTAGGCCTTTACCAGTACAAATTCTTGCGTGTCACTTTCAATTTAAAAATAGATATAAACATAATATTTATAAAATTAATTTATACACTTAAATGATATATTTATTGTTTGTTTATCTCTCTTTAAATTTATGATTAATTAAATTCACCCAATAATCTCTCCTGGATTTGGCCCTCTGTAATCATAAAAAGAATACTATTTAACTAACTCATAATATTTATTGCAATGTCGACATATTGAGAGTAAAGTTAAAATTTATATAGTCAACCAAAAATTTCAAACAGTATCAATCTTGTACAGAAAACTAGCCAACGCTTGCGTCTCATAATTTTTTTAAGGTAGACTTTGACTTTTTTATAATATAAAAAGTCAAAATTAATATTCAAATAAAAGATCAGAAATATAAGATCAACTTCTAGAAGAAAGTACGAGCATACTATTGTAATGGAGATATGGCCTAAGACCCAAATATTATTGGACACAGATGATGGGCTGATCCAATCCAATTAAGGCCTAAGTTATACAAATGTACAAAAGAAGGCAGATAATCAGAGTGATTCCATATAAAGTACACAATAAGAAAAGCAAAGAAATCAGGACATCATCATCTGACAACCAGAGTGATCCAGTTCCAGTCACTCCCTCCTATTATCATTCTAAGCCATTTGGATGGCGTCTAACTCTCAGCAAGTGATCTTCGTAATGTATTTAGTTTAATTTTCCTATGCATAATATATAAATATGTCCAACAAAAATATCACATATAGTCAATAGTTTTGGGAAAAAGCCATGTAAACTTCTGCTACAAAGTTACTAGGCTTTTAGAAAGAAGAGACAAATACAATACTTGTAAGTTCTACCGACACACATGTCGTATATCCACACAAGAAATTCTGGATGTTTTGAGAGTAAATCCAAGTATGGATTAATTCTGCTATTCTATTGACGCTAAGCCAGAAGATAAATCGTGATTGTTAAAGTAATCTAAGGCATCCTGGATTACATGAGAGCTTCAAATATCAAACAGAACTTTTGTGATAGATCTAGTGGACATCATCCCAGCGGATCTTCTTCAAAAAGTGGATGTCACCAATATTGCTCATATGCGCAACATGCTCCGCAAAATAAAACATAGTGTCTACGTAGGCATCTTTAAATCTTTTCAAGACATTATTAGTTGACAACCTGGTCGACATATTTGCTTGCACTTTTGTCATTACGTCAACCATTTGAACATTGGGACGCCTTCCTGGCAACAAAGCAATATTCTCACTCTTATCACTTACCTCATCAAAACTCTTCAGCCTATCACAGGTTTGTCTCCTCCTATGCCTCTTCACGTTTCCACAGAAGGGAACCAAAGCGCTTATCTCCATTTCGCATGCGTGCAAGAGAGAGATAGAGCAACAAAGCAGGTGCAGAGAAACAAAAGGTGATGAATATGATGCTATGTAATGATGCTTTTATTTAATAAGGTTATCTTAACCTAGACTGTTGTGAGCCACTAAATATAGTTTATTGAAGCATTCAAGCAGCAAGCTATGACAGTGATAAACGGGACAGTTGGAACGGCGGACCAATAAGGAGAAGCCAGACGTACAGTATATGGGCCAATACCCTTAGTTTGAAGGAAAATCGTATGATTGGTTTTATGATTTGCCATGCAGCGTATGCCAAATGGCTCATCCAATTGAGATCTGCATTTAAGGCAGAGGTTGGAGGTTGGTACTTAAAATTATTTTATACCTAACAATGTAGGTCCTTAATTTTTCCCAGCTTCCCTCTCCCTCCCTCACGACGACTTTGATAGAAATAATGCCACGTCTTAATCCATGAAACGTGACATGCCTAAAAGATTATTGTTAAAATTTTTTTTACAAGCTTAATAATGTAAATTATATACTAAACTCTCATAATTTCATAGATGCATATCCAAATTTTTATATGATAATTTTATAAAAAATCTGATAGAATTTTTTCTATTTTTAAGACTTCTGGGTACAAGACTTATACAAAGAAAAAGGACTACATGCTCATCATAACTTCTACAATAATATAACAAAATACTGTGGCCTAAATTACACAATTTATATCCTATTAAGCATCTAACAATTAAATACATGCAAACATAGTTGTACAAATTACCAAAACTTTACACCATTATTATACCTTAAATCTTCGCAGGTGTAATCCACTCGGTCAGCGAACAGACTTGAGTTAGAATGGCGTGGGGAAACAATAAGAGTATCCTCTGGCTCTGAAAAATATGGAGAAAAAGTGAATGAGTTTCATAAAAATTCAGTGAGCAAATAATTTCATTAAAAACTAAAACTTCATTTATAAATCATATTCGAAGTCCGTAAAGTAAAATATATGTATAGTTGTAATAATAAGCTTACCTGTTTGAAATCTATAACCTCATAACAGGTTTGGAAACTTCCAGCTATTAAGAAAATTAAACAATTGAAATATGATATTTAACAAAATGAAATAACTAACAATGCATGATACCATGGAAATATCCAACACACCGTAAACATAAGAAAATATTCAATAAAGCATTTTTAAAGTTTATCAATACTAAAATAACAAAATAATCAACTGGAATCCCAAAGAAAAATTTCTAGAGGTAACTGTTACATCATAAACATATTTGCCCCTACCCCACCTTATTTACTCCATCACATATTTTACTACAAAATGCATAATATGCCAAGTCCATGTTCATACTTCACATAGAAAAATGAAATCATTTCTTCATGACAAATTATTTTCATACGTATATATATATATATATATAACATACCATTTAAGCTTTTGAAATAAGTCAACATAATGAGAAATCCCATTATTTAGAAAAACATAACAATCCATATATTGAAAAATGGTATTTATTAAAAGAGTAGAATTATCCACTCATCTTAAGGGCTTCTTAACTAGTCAGTTTCCAAAGAAGAGATCATGAAGTGTTAGATCACCCAACTAGAAAATTTGAATTGTTTAGTCTATTCCAGAATAGGTGTATCAAAATAAATCGCTGGATGTAAATTTGAAGTCCTATAATTAAGCATAACTACTCTATACTAGTATTAGAATATAATATTTTGAAGCTAAAATTCTTAAATCAATCACAAAACTACCTACTTGGAAAATCAACTGGAGCTAAAAAATTGGATGTTGATGGGCTTAGTTTTTCGAAGGAATATTTTTGAAGCAAAACAATAATAGAAATTCTAACTTCCATTAACATTAACATATGAGGGTTTTAGATAAATATCTTGAAAACTAGTTGTAGGGTTGCTATAAAATAAATCTGATGATTTAGGAATATTCACTGGAGTTTAAAGTATCGATGGCCAGCTCGGCACTAGTGGAAACTTTACTGGCAAATGGATTGAGGTGTTGGCCGATTTAAGCTCAAAATAGGGGAGGGGGAAACTGTTGGCCAATTAGTGAAGGACAGGACATCAAAGGAAGAAGCTCGTTGGCCAGAATGCATCGGATGGCGATGACAACTAGAGAAGAAAAGGATCGTCGGTGATTGCAGATGGAAGGAGGCACTGCAATGTTCAGGAGAGAGGGACTGAGCATGAGGGGAAGAAGGAAAGCAATTGGAAAAATATATATACATAAGGCAAAAGGGGGAAATTTATGATTCAACCCTATTGACTTTGTCATCATCTTCAATAAGCCTTTCTAAAAAATGGAAAATCACATTATGATCACAACGAAATTTTTAAAATCTCCCCTTTAGTCCTTTTTTGATATTTATTTATTTATTTTAAGGCATTACAAACTCTTCCCCCTAACAAAAGCATTTGCCCTCGAATTCTAGAAGTGTACTTATGCAAGGTTAAACAAAATATTAGAGCATCTATTAAGAACAAATGTCTAAATTAGAAGAAAGGAGGGTCCATACCAACAATTCACTCGACCAATTGAGGATCTTTATTCATCATAATTGACTCAAGTTCCTAGGTCATTTCTTCTTTCCTGTGATTTTCCCATAGGACCTTCACCGATGGATATTCTTTGGAGTAAAGCTTTCTAACTTGACAATCAACAATAGCTACAGGGTGCTCTTAAAAAATGAGATGGTTCAATTGGAATTTGAGGAAGGATGTGTGATGGATCCGAAATGTTATTTCCTCAATATAGATACATAGAAGACAAGATGAATGTTTCCCAGCTCTAGAGGTAGATTCAACTTATAAGCCACAGCACCAATCCTCCTCTCAATGGGAAATGGGCCTATGTATCGGGGAGTCAATTTTCCCTTTTTGTCAAATCTCATTATTCCTTTATGGGCATACCTTGAAGAAAACTTGATCACCCACTTGGAATTCCAAGTCACTTCTTCTTTTATTTGTATAGGACTTTTGGCGACTTTAAGCTATTATTAATTTTTCCCAAATGATTTTGACTTTTTCATTTGCGTTCTACACTAAGTTTGGGCCTTATAACTTTGCTTCTCTTATTTCAAACTATCCGATTGGAGATTTGCATTTCCTTCCATATAATGCTTCAAAAAGAGCCATTTAAATTGTGGAATGGTAGTTGTTATTATAAGCAAATTCAATCAGAGGCAAGTATTATTCCTAACTACCTTCAAACTCTAACACACAAGCTCGAAGCATGTCTTCTAAAACTTGGATGGTCTTTTCAGATTGACCATTAGTTTGGGGATGAAAAGCTATACTAAAATGAAGTTATGACCCCAAAGCTTCTTGAAAAGATCTCTAGAATATAGCGATGAATTGTTTACCTCGATTAGATATAACTGACAATGAAACTCCATGTAAGGATACGATCCAATCTAGGTACAACTAGGCATATTAAGAAACTGAATAAGTTGTTTTCATCGGGAGGAAATGGGAACTCTTGGTCAAACAATCTATAACCACCCAAATTGAATCATAGCCTTTTGTAGTTCTTGGCAACCCTATAATAAAATCCATAGTCACTCTCTTTCATTTTTATTTAGGAGTGTCTATATCCTGATGTAGGCTTGCAAGTTTTTGGTGTTCAGTTTTTACTTGATAGCATGTGAGACTTCAAGAAACAAAATCTACTATGTCTCACTTCATTCCTTCTCACTAATAACCCATCTTAAGATCTTAATACATTTTATTACTTCCCAAATGCATAGCATAGGATAATGAGTAAGCTATGTGCATGAGTTGTTATGCGACCATGAAAAGTTAAAGCTGCTTTGTCATTTCTTGACAAGCCAGATTTGGGCTCTTTCTTCATTTTATTCAACAATCTATTCAAATTCACATCCTGGCCTTGTACGATGTTAATTTGATTAATCAATGGGAACTACACTTGCACATAGGCCATAAATATGCTCGATTCTGCTATTTGCAATTGAGTTCCACTCACTTCTACCTCATGCGTCTCTCAAATAATTAATCTCCTCTGAATCTCAATGTGAGCGAGGCTTCCTACAGACTTCTTACTCAAAGCATCGGCCACCGCATTAGCCTTGCTTGGATGATACAAAATAGTGCAATCATAATCTTTCACCAATTCCATCCAATGGCATAGCCTCAAATTCAAGTGTTTTTACTCAAAGTTATACTTTAGGCTCTTGTGGTTAGTGTAAATTTCACATTTTCCGCCATACAGATAATGGCACTGAATCTTTAATCCAAACACCATTGCAACCATCTCCAGATCATGAATGGGATAGTTTTGTTCATGCTTCTTGAGTTGCCTTGATGCATAAGCTATAACTCTACCTTACTACATCAAAACACACCCAAGACCAATCTTGGAGGCATCACAATATATGGTATAATGACTGCCACTGGTGGGTAAGGCTAATACCAGTGTCGTAGTGAAGCATTCCTTAAGTCATTGGAAGTTTGCTTCATATGAATTAGACCATTTCAATTTACTATGCTTTTGAGTTAATTTGGTCAATAAAGTTGAAATATGGGAGAAGTCATTCACAAAACGGTGGTAATATCCAACCAAACCCAAGAAATTACGAATCTCCATCACTGAAGTGGATCTGAGCCAATTTTGAATTGCTTCCACCTTCCTAGGATCCATATTGATACCTTCTTTCAAAACCATGTATCTTAGAAAAGCTACACTCGTTAGCCAGAACTCAGATTTTAAAAATTTGGCATAAGTTTGATACTATCTGCAACACCAATTTCAAATGTTGTTCATGAGTTTAGTCATCAGGGGCGTACACTAGGATGTCATCAATAAATACAATTACAAATTGATCCAAAAAGGGTTTAAAGACCTTGTTCATCAAATCCATGAAAGTTATGGGAGCATCGGTCAATCTAAAAGATATTACCCGGAATGCATAATGACCATATCGAGTCTAAAAGGTAGTCTTTGGAACATTATCCTTTTGAATTCACAGTTGATGGTAACCTGATTGTAGATCAATCTTAGAGAAGTATTAAGCACCTTGAAGTTGATTGAACAAATCATCAATTTTAGGCAATGGATACCTATTCTTCACCGTGACTTTGTTCAATTACCTATAGTCAATGCATAATCTCAAAATCCCATCCTTTTTCTTTACAAATAGCACCAGGGCTCCTCAAAGGGAGGTACTGGGACAAATAAAACCCTTATCTAATAATTACTGTAATTTCATTTTTAACTCTTTCAATTTAACTGGTGCTATGAAATAAGGGGGAATGGAGATGGGATCAGTCTTAGGAATCACATCAATATTAAATTCAATTTCTCATTTTGGTGGCATTCTAGATAGTTCTTTTGGAAAGACATCTAGAAATTCCTAGACTACTGGCACACTTTCTACTTTTTGTTCCACCGATTCTATGTCCAAATAAATGCCAAGTAAGCCTCACATCCCTTTTAATTATTTTGCTGGCACACAAGGCAAAAATTAGATTGACAAGAACATCACCCTTATTTCTCTAGAGTACAAGAATTTCTTTATCTGGTATGTGAAAGCTAACTAGCTCATTACAACAATCAACACATGCATGATGTGCTAATAACCAATCCATACCTAAAATGACATCAAAATCTACAATGTCTAATACAATCAAGTTAGCAAGTAAGACTATTCCATAAACACTGATCTTGCCAGAGGAAATCATATCACAGGCTGTCAACGTTTGACACAAAGGAGTAGACACCAACAACTGTGATTCTAAAGGTAATTAAGGTCTCATAAGTTGCATAGCTAGATAAGTGAACACAAATGAATGGGTTGCATTTGAATCAAATAAAACATACGCTGAAATAGAGTTAATAATCAAAGTACCTATAACCACAACATCTGAAGCCTAGCCATCTTGCCTCGATAAAGTGACTGCTCTTGCAATAGTTTTCTGACTACTACTATGGCCTTTACTTGTTGAACCTCTACCTCCCTCTTTAGTAGCTAACTTAGATACTGGGGGCCTCGTGGATGGTGCAAATCAACATAGAGTACTTCTTGATATACCTACGGCCTTGATGCCATTAGGCAAAGCAGAAGAATGAGGATAGACTCTCACCAAATGGCCTATTTGGCCACATCCATAACAAGCTTTAGTTCTTTATTTACAATATCTAGAATGAACTCTTCCACAGGATTGCCATGCCCTTGGTGCCTCACATCTAGCTAGAGTAGAA
This sequence comes from Saraca asoca, assembly GCA_026873985.1. Lineage (NCBI taxonomy): Eukaryota > Viridiplantae > Streptophyta > Magnoliopsida > Fabales > Fabaceae > Saraca > Saraca asoca. Next base: position 6,337 of record JANHAO010012715.1, on the reverse strand, counting down.
GGACTAGAACTTGATCCCCTAGAAGGATGATGGCTAGAAATAATGGTGCTTGAGGGTCTCCTAAAATGAGGTGTACTTTAAGTTGTTAAGATTTGTCTTCTTGTATCCCTAGTACTCTCAGTTCTGGACTTCTTTTTTTGCACTACCTTGAATTTCTTTTTCTTTCTTTCTTTCCATAAGTCTCACATCCAATTCTATTACTATATTATATACCTGCTCATATGTAGTGTCCTCTATAAAAGGTATAGTATTAAAATACTAATCATCAAGGCCCTGAACAAACCTCAATGCTTTGTCCTTCTCAGTAGGAATCATATGCCTTGCAAATTAGGAAAAGTGGAGGAATTGGGCAGCATACTTGGAAACTATTGACCATCTTTGTTTCAAATTATAAAACTTCTACATTTTAGCATAATGTTACCCTTTAGGAAAGAATTATTGTAGGAAGGCTGTATGGAACATTTCCTAACTGATAACCCTTTCACTTATGGACCTACTATTTTCCCATCCTTGATACCATTTCGCTGTAGATCCATTAAGCTAGAACCTAACCAATTTTATTGCTACATCTTTCGAACACTCTAAAACCCATCGCAATTGTTCAACTTGGTCCAAAAATTCAAGTGGATCCATAGATGACCTAACATTAGAATACCTAGGAGGATTCGGCCTCCGAAATTCTCACAAATAATTCTAAAAGCTTTTAGTAGATAATGTTGTAGGAGGTGGAGGAGGCATATGAGTTTTTGGCCTCTTTTCTCATTTTTGCACTTCATGTTAAGTCAATCTATCCATAAATTCACCTATAACTCTTTTTAAATTGGTAGCCCATGCTAGGGCATCTGAAGTAGAAGGACTAGCTAAAACTCCAGAGGTGGAAGGAGCTTCTGACTTAGGTTGGGAACTTCCGAGTTGCACCTCTTCTCATGTAGTGTAGCCTCGGCCTCTAGCACAACCTTGGCCTTTTGATTTACCTTGCCTTCGAGGCAATAACTGAGAAGAAGATGGCTCATAGGAAGCTCTCTTGGATGCTTTTTTAGATCAATGTCCAAGTTGAGACAAAGGTCAAGTTCTAGGCGGCATTGTCCAATTATCAAACAAGGAAGTTTATTTAGGCAAGGTTCAATACACTCACACACACATATAGGATCAAATGATTTAGGTAATGCGAAGATTATCAATATATTTATGGTATAGGCATCAGCATATCTTTATTCATGTATTGTGCTCCTAGGCACACTAACATAAACTTGGTATGCCTATCCCAATTTGGCAGTTGGAGACTTCTAATCATGCATTTACTCCCTAGACCATGCTCTGATACTAACTTTGCCATGCCCTAATATATGGAATGTGATTGTGTAGAAGGTCACTATTAGGAAATCTACAAGCCTGATAATGCAAATTATATACTAAAGATTCACAATTTCATAGATGCATACCCAAACCTTTACATGACAATTCTATTGGAAATCTGGTAGATTCTTTTTTGTTTTTTGGACTTTCGAGCACAAGGCCTATACAAACAAAAAAGGCTACATGCCCATCACAACCTGTACAACAAAATAACAAAATGCAATGGCCCCGATTACATAGTTTATATCCTACTGGGTGTCCAGCAACCAAACACATGCAAACACAATTGTGCCAATTGCCAAAACTTTACACCACTATTATACCTTAAATCCCCGTAGAGTGTGATCCACTTGATCAATGAGTAGATCTTGAGTCAGAATGGCATGGGGGAACAACAAGAGTATCCTCTGGCTCTAAAAAATATGGAGGAAAAGGGAGTGAGTTTCATAGAAACTTAGTGAGCAAATAATCCCATGGAAAACTAAAACTTCATTTATAAATCATATTCAAAGTCCTTAAAGTAAAATATGTGTATAGTTGTAATTATAAGCTTACCCATTTGAAATCTATTACCTCAAAATAGGTTTGGAAACTTCCAGCCATTAAGAAAATTAAACAATTGAAATATGATATTTAACAAAATGAAATAAGCAACAATGCATGATGCCATAAAAATATCCAACATGGTATAAACATAGGAAAATATTCAATACAACTTTTTAAAGTTTATCAATACTCAAATGAAAAAAAATATTCAATTGGAATCCCAAAGGAAAATTCCTAGAGGTAATCGTTACATCATAAACATATTTGCCCTTGTACAACCTTATTTACTCCATCACATATTTACTCACAAGTGCACTTGAGGGTTCCCAATGAATTTCCAATGGATTCTAGCACCTCATCAGTAAGTCATTAGTTCAAAATTACATAAATACATTAAATCATAATAAGAAGAAGTCATTGCTTAAATAAACCATAATCATTACAAAATGCAAAATATGCTAAATCATTTCCATGTTCATACTTCACATAGAAAAATGAAATCATTTCTTCATGACAAATCATTTTCATATGTATATATGTAACATACCGTTTAAGCTTTTGAAACAAGTCAACATAACGAGAAATCCCATTATTATGAAAAACATAACAATCCATATCATATTGAAAAATGGGTTTTATTAAAAGAGTAGGATTATTTACTCACCTTAAGGGCTCTTTAACTAGTTAGTTTCCGAAGGAATGATCACAAAGTGTTAAATCACCCAACTAGAAAATTTGAATTGTTCAGCCTATTCAAGAATAAATTGTATCAAAATAAATCATTGGACGTAAATTTGAAATCCTATCCTTAAGCATAACTATCCTATACTAGTATTAGACTATAACATCTAAAGCTAAAATCCTTAAATCGATCACAAAGCTACCTACTTAGAAAATCAACTGGAGCTCAAAAATTGGATGTTGATGGGCTCAGTTCTTCAATAGGATTATTTCTAAAGCAAAACAATAATAGAAATTCCAACTTCCATTAACATTAACACATAAGGGTTTCAGATAAATATCTTGAAAATTAGCTGTAAGGTTGTTATAAAATAAAAATAATGATTTAGGAATACTCACTGGAGTCCGAAGTACCAGTGGCCAACTTGGCGCTAGTGGAAACTTTGCGAACAAACAAATTGAGGTGCTAGCTAATTCAAGCTCGAAATTGGGGAGGGGGAAACTACTTGTCAATCAACGAAGGAGAGGACGTTGGAGGAAGGAGCTTGCCAATCGAAATATGTTGGACAAGGATGGTAATCAGAGAAGAGAAGGATCACCGATGATTATAGATGGAAGGAGGCACTAGAACATTTAGGAGAGAGGGACCAAGCATGAGGGAAAGAAGGAAAGTAGCTGGAAAAACATATATATATACATAAGGTAAAATGGGGAAATTTATAATTCAGCCCCCATTGACTTTGCTGTTGTCTTTAATGAGGCCCCCTTGAAAGATGGAAAATCATATTATGATCCCAATGAAAATTTTAAAATCTCCTCTTTAGTCCTTTTTCAATATTTATTTATTTATTTTTAAGGCACTACAGGTAACATAAGCAAAAATGCAAAAAATTCTTACTAGGTATAGATTGTATATGTTGCTTCAAAATTAAGATAGAAAAGCTTATGCATGCATAATGCCCAATGTTGATTAACACTACAAAAAGAATATGCATGTAGTGGCAATTTTTTTGTCTATTTAGTGGTGGTTTTAACCACCGCTAACATCCTTCATGGTGGTTTTCTCTAAATTTAGTGGCAGTTTTCCAAAAAATTAAAAAAAAATTTTGCTTTTTACGGTAATTTCCTCTACATTTAGCGGTGGTTTTGTAGAAAAATTTTTAAAAACATTGTTTTTGGCAGCTATTTTCATTGCATTTAGTGGTAGTATTGTAGAGAATTTTAAAAAAATTATTTTTTATAGCAATTTTTGATATGTTTAGTGGCAGTTTTTTAATTTTTTTTTCAAAAATTATTTTGCAATGGTTTTTTTGGTTATAATGGTGGTTTTGCTAGAAATTTTTTTCCAAAAAAATCACTGCTAAATACGGTGTTTTAGATTTTTTTTATTTCCTTATCCTAATTTTTCCTTTATCTATTACCCTACTATAGGAATAATTTACAATAAATGCATACATTTCAAACAAATGGAATTGAATACGAATTTTGTATTAATGATAAATATTCAAACATTTGTTTGTCAAATGTTAGAATTCAATAACCCTATGCATAATTTAACAATAGAAGGGTCTAAATCAAGGCTATTTGTCATGACTATCATGGGAAGAGGCCTTGCATCTATGATATGTCTATTTCCTACATCTGGTGGCTGTAAAATAAAATTAGAGTAAGTTATTATACTATCCTTGAAAATCATTTATATATAACCAATGTATGGAAAAATTAAGCAAGTCCTGCCAATACATCTTGGACCAGTGTCATGATTAATTCTTATAAATTAACTATAAACTATCCTACTTTCCCAAATCATATATTTGCAATACTATCATTATAAGCACAATGATCACACCAAGTTTCTTATTGAAAGTAGAAGGGTTAAGTGAAAGTAGTTAAATTAAATTAAAACCAATCTCAATGATTTAACAACTGCATGACCACACCTAAATCTAATATCCATGTAGTCTAAATGCCACCATTACTACTATATATAGGTTTTTACTGCCTTTTAATTAAAGACGTACATTAAATTAAATAATGCTTATTCTGACCTGGTTTGCAAGTGCAACCATAGTAGATTGGATTGAGGCTTATCCTATTAAATAGGGATAGGGTCCTTTTAGACTTTGATTATCACTAGATTCTAGATTCTTCATTGTTGAATGCAACCAGACATACATGGACTTTGGTATTGTAATGCAGGTCTTGTATTGTCTTGAATGGAGATGTAGTTCTAATTTATATAGAAAAAGCTTTTCACGAAAATGCCAGCCAAACCAATTGTTGTTGAGCTATTGTTTTCATATTTTGTAAGAATTACTACTCTCTCAATCATACTAGTTTTGCACTTATTTATCATCAAAGAGTGAAAGTGAAACTAACATTATTGTTTTTAGCCATATTCACTTATATCTATGATTTGATCACACCAATACAGCAGAATATAGCAGCAAATATAGCAAAATACAACAATAAATACAACAGAATATAGCAAAATCAATGCAAAAAATCCAATTCATAGAAGCTAACTCTAACTAATGATTTATATGTAGCAAATACAGTAACAACAAACACAGCTAATCCATTAGCAACAATCAATAAACATAGCCAATCCATCATCAATAAGTAGAAAGAAGAATAGAAATTTACCGATGGAGGGTGGGCTATCAAATTGGCAATTTTTTCTAGCACTATCCCAAGCATTTTTTTGAAACATTGATGCCAATGCTCCCTCCATAGCCAATCACCTTTCACATTCAGAAGTTAACTCTACCTCCAAACATTGGACTCTTGCCTGCACCTCCTCATTTGGACTAGTGCTATCAAATGTCATGCCATTGAATAGCCAAGAAGCTTTGCCAAGCACATTTGAAGGGGATGGTCCAAAGCCCAAACCTCAAATCTTTCTGGAGTGCTTTTTCCTGAATACCCTTGCCACCGTATCATCCTATGACATAGCCTAAGATTGCAATGAAGGGTCTTGGGACAAGATCTCCTCAATTTGCTCTTGCAAAAGCAAAATATCCACTTTATTAACATGTTTATGAATGTGTAATCCTATAACATGAAACATGAAGCAAAAACTAACCCTTTTATCTTTGGCTGCTTCATTGACATATGTGCCATCTGGTTTCTTATGAACATGAAACTATAGATCTATTCTTCCCATCAAATGACCTAGCTCTTTAGCTTAGATGAGAATATATATCAATTTAGCTAGTGTGTCTCAACTTAGATTGTATAATAGTAGTTAAATAGGAAAGTGCAGAACAAAACCAATTCAACCCTTTTCTTGGCAAAGCTTTTAGAGCCAACTATGTGTGGAACCAGTTGCTTCTAATTGATGCATTTTTTTTACATATTTCCTACAAACATGAAGGAATCATTGTCATCGACATTTGCATATATAATTTGGTTAAATAGTATACTTATAGTAGACATTACTTTAAACTTTCCCTTATTATTCTTGTCAACAAATGTCTTCCATTGATCTTAAGGAACCCCATCTGGGACTTTTTCATACATTTCCTACAAAGTCAAGGTGGAATCATTGAACTCATGCTAGATCCTACAATTGAAGTCCCTCTACTTTCTGCCCAGGTTCTTAATTGTCCAACTCATCACAACAAGATCTGGCACGTCAAAGTGAAACCTTGTCTTCAAAGAATGAATAAAATAACTTTTGTTAGTTTATATAATGAGTATGAAAACAAATACATATAAAATGCATAATTTTTTAACTACCTTGATTTCTTTA
>JANHAO010012714.1:0-16228 GCA_026873985.1 Saraca asoca | reverse complement strand
CATGTACTAGGAACTTTAAGCTTTATCAAATGGATGTTAAGAGTGCATTCTTGAATGGATACATTTTAGAGGAAATTTATGTATAGTAGCCCCCTGGATTTGAAGACCCTCTAGACCATGTCTTTAAACTTCAAAAAGCACTTTGTGGTTTAAAATAGGCTCCTAGAACTTGGTATGATAGGCTTAGTAAGTTCTTAATTTAAAAAAGATTTAAAAGAGGAAATGTAGATACCACATTATTCATATTAGAAAAAGGTAAGGATATTTTGCTTGTATAAATTTATGTGGATGATATTGTATTTGGCTCAACAAATGAAGATCTGTGTAAAAAGGTTTTAAAATTGATGCAAAATGAATTTGAAATGTCAATGATGGGTGAGTTGACCTTTTTTCCTTGAACTTCAAATTAAACAAATAGTTAGAGGTATTTTCTTAAATCAAACCAAATATCATACTCAATTGTTAAAGAAATTTCAGTTTGACAAACCTAAACCTATAGGAACTCCTATGAGTCCTTCTCTGAAATTAGATAATGATCCAACTAGTAAGAATGTAGATCCTACATTATTTAGAGGTATGATAGGTAGTTTGTTATACTTAACTACTAGTAGACCTAACATTATGCTTAGTGTTTGTGTATGTTCAAGATATCAAACTAATCCTAAGGAATCACATCTATCAACACTTAAAAGAATTTTTAAATATCTAGTAAGAACTAAAAATTTAAGACTTTAGTATCCTAAGTCAGATAGTTGTAGTTTATTAGGATATTTTGATGCAGATTATGGAGGAAGTAAAATAGATAGGAAAAGCATTAGTGGCGCTTGTTAATTTATTAGACATTCATTAGTTTCATGGTCATATAAAATGCAAAACTATATTACTTTATCTACTATCGAAGCAAAATATATAGCGACTGGAAGTTGCTGTGCCCAGATTTTATGGATGAAATAATAACTTTCAGACTATGGATTAAAATTTAAGAAAACTCCAATACTTTGTGACAACACAAGTGCAATAAATATAACTAAAAATCTTGTAATGCATTTTAGGACTAAGCACATTTAGATTAGACATCACTTTTTGAGAAATCATGTTCAAAAAGGAGATATTTCAATAGATTTTGTTCAAACAGACTTTCAATTAGCAGATATTTTTACTAAACCTTTGGATGAAAAGAGATTTATATTCATTAGAAGAGAAATTAGAATGATAAATCCTGAAGAAATTGAACAAAATTAAATACTTTCAATTGTTTACTGGTTTATGATTATTATTTGATTTACTGTATTTGACTTTTTAATGCAAAATCTAACTTAAGCATTGGAGCTTCTTAAGTTTGTTTTACAGGTATATGAATTCAAAGGTTAAGGTACAATTCTAGATAATTCATTCATATATCTAAAAACTATTTTTTTAACAATGAATCAAATTTAGCATCAATTTACATCTCTTTTAGGATACTTAAATTGATTATCACAATGATTTATAACTCAAAAATTTGAAACTATAATCGATTTTGACACCGATTCAGGAAAATTTCAATGTTTCTGTATAATCATTTTGTATGCAGAAATCGATTTGACTAAAAATATGTTCATAAGTTTAGGGGGAGCAATGTTTTTACACTTTTTTTTTTCTGCTTCCTATGTTTTATTCTTTTTTGATATTTCAAAAGGGGAAAAAAAAGCTTAAAGCTTTATTTTAGATGATTTGCTGATAATTTCTTCCCTCAATTTTTCTACTTTGAACCTCATCTAAAATTGTTTGTTAATATCAAAAAGGGGGAGATTGTTAGCCTACATTACTTTAGCTATATATTTTCCTTAGTTTTAATGTTGAAAAATGATTTTATCTAACAATATGCTTTTAGTATTTTTGATTTGTTTTGCAGGTTTGAAGAAAAATGATCCAAGAGATCCAAGATTAGTTTTAGGATTTATTTTATTTCAATAAGATCTTTTGTAAATAAGTTCAAATGATATTTGATCCAAATATTTTAATCAAACAATGAGGTAATCTTTAAACCACTTGAAGAAAACTATAAAACTATTTTTTACTTCATGAATCGATTTGCACATTGATGCATTGAAGAACTTTTGAAAAATTCATATTGAAATCGAAGTCACAATCGATTTATGAAACACAAATTGTTTTACCAAAGGTTAGGAAAAATGGCTACTTCGATATAGTAATCAATGCTAAAGCTATGAATAATAGACGGTACTTCAATTACCACATCGATTAATTAGTTGTAATCACTTGTAATCGATGCTATAATCGATGTAATAACTAAAAGTTAGTTATTCTGTTATAGACGGTTATAGCAGTTATTCAAGCCTAACTACCTTCTCTATTTAAATGATCTTTCATTGTTTTTCTTCACATATTCAAGTGCAAAATCATTTGAGAAAGAGCTAAACACGTTTTCTCTCTACCTCATTAAATTTCTGAGATTTGTTCAAGAGTTTTGGATCAAAGATCAATTAACTTTATCTTAGTTTGTTTGAGATTTTCATCTCAAACACTGGTATTGTATTCTTCAATCCTTTCTTACTTTATTTCTTTTTATTTGAGATTTCTAAGATTTAGAAATCTGTATCAGTTTAGAAGAGCCTATTTCAATTCTTCTAGATTAGCAAGAAGCCTATGTAAGTTCTTGTATGTTTGATATAAACTAGCATTTCAAGAACCTAGTAAATCTTTATAGTTTATTTTTTTTAATTGAAGAGGTTTTTCAGTTGAGAAAGATCAAGTGGAGTAGACTTAAATTATAGTTTTAATTCAAGTTGAACCACTTTAAAAATTTGTGTCTTCAGCTTCTTTTTTGCACTTATATCTTGTTGTTCTTGTTACTACATTTATTACTTTTCAATTTGCTACATATCTCAATAAGAAGAGTTAAAATTAAACAAAGGTGTATATAAATTCCCCAACGGGAAAAGGGCAAGATCTGTTTACTTTTTGCAATTGAATTTTTACTGGGACCATCACCTCTAAAGTAAAATGGATCATCTCCAACTCACTTTCCCCTAATGAATATAAAAAGATTTCTAATTGCATTAATGACAAACAGATTTGGGACACTTTAGAAGTAACACATGTAGGCATTGTTAGGTCCCAAAGATATAAAGATTGGTGGGTAAAACTTTAAAAATTAAGTGCGTGGAATTTAGATAAATGTGGATCTTGCCCTTTTCTCGTTGGAGAATTATATACAGCTTTATTTATTTCAAATCTATTCTTAATATTAAAAATAGAATTGATGATCGATGATGTAAATTGACAGATATTAAGAATTAATAAAAATAGCATAATATGAATGTTAAAAAGAGAATTTGAGAAGTAGTTTTTTCAAGTGGTTTAACTTGAATTGAAACCGCAATTCAAGTCTACTCCACTTGATCTTTCATCAACAGAAAGACCTCTTTAATTAATCAAAAATCATCAGGATTACCAGGCTCTTAAACTATCAATTTTACAATACACATAAGAAATTAACAGGTTTCTTACTAACTTAGAAGAATAGGGACATGCTCTTCTAAACCTAAAGGAAACACAAGATTGATAGGTTCTTGCTAACCTATACAAGATTTCTAAATCCCTAGAAATCTCAAAACAAAAACAAAGACAAGAAATGTAAGAAATACAATACCAGATGTTTAAGATAGAAATCTTAAACAAGCTAAGATAAACTAGTATGATATTTGATCCAGATAGCTTGAATGAAAATTTGAAGAATTTCTTTAGAAAGAATGAGATGAAGCAGAGAGAATTCTACAGATCTTTTTCTCAAATGATCTTATATGTAAAACTCATCAAAACATTTCTTGTGGAAAGATATCAGAGATCTGAAGGATTGATTCTTTTCTTCTATGAAAAATCATTTATATAGACAAAGTAGTTAAGTGGTTATAACTACCATAATCGTTTGTAATAGAAAAACGGTTTATTCGTTGTTGCATCGATGTGACATCGATTATGGTCTGTTATCCACTAATGAATTGGTGTATAATCGATGTATAGTTTATTGATTTTCATCGTTACATCAATTTATGCATCGAAGTAGTAATTTTTCAAAAATTTCGATAAGACGATTTGTACTGCATAAATCGGTGTGACTTCGATTGATGTTTTCAAAAGTTCTTTTATACATCGAAGTGGCATCGATTCATCATATAAAAAATTATTTTATAAAAATTTGATTTTCTCTTCATCTTATTTTTCTGATTTAATAGATATGGATCAAATTTCATTTGAGTTTATTTACAATAAAAATCCCAAATAAAATCAAAAAGTAAATTCTAAAAAAAAATTCTTGCATCAAAGTCTTGATTACAACTTGACGTCTTTAAAAATAGTATTACCTAAAATAAAAAAGAAATCAGTAACAAATAAAAATAGTACATCGGATAATAATGAAGCAAATTTATTTTTCATCATCAAATAGTAATGACAAAAATTTGTTTTTCTAAAATTTATTTTTTAATATCAAAACCAAGAAGTGCAAATGACTAGGACTAATAAAGTCTAACAATCTCCAAGGCTAACAGGCACAACTTAGGTTAAGGCATCTAAAGTGCATGTGTTAGTGTCTGAATATGAAATGTTTAAAATGGAGGAGAATGAATCAATTAGAGACCTCATCCAAAGATTTACTACTGAAAATTTGAAATTGTAGATTTAGTTCATAAAATCTTTAGATCTCTTACTGAAGAATGGTAGCCAATGGTCACAACCATCAAGGAATCACTAAAGATGGGGATGCCAATAATCCAGGAGCTCTATAATAATCTAGAAGAGCATGAACTAGAGTTGAAAATATATAATAAAAATGGAAATGATAAAAGAAAGAAAAATCTAGCACTCAGGGCTGCAAAATCAATTGAAACTAATAATGAGAAGTCTGATACTGATAAAGAAGGTGATAAGAAAGGCCAAATGGCACTCCTAAGTAAAACTTGTAGAAACTTCTAAGAGAAAAGAGGAATAAGGACAAAAGGAAACCTATTCCACAAAGGAGGAATCAAAACAAAAATAAGCAAGAGAGTTCCTCATACACTTCTACTTATTTTGAATGCAAAAAACTGAGACACTTTAAATCAAATTATCCAATATTCTTGAAGAGACAGCTTGAGAATGAGAGAAAAAAGATAAAGCTAACATTCAAGAAAGGCAACCTAGCATTTTTGGATGGTGAACAAACTAAATCTGGAGAAGAAGAAGAAAAAATAAAGGAAGAGGCACTCCTCTGCCTCATGGCCAAAATTAATGATGAGCTTTGTAGAAACCAATCTTTTTTTTAATCTAAAGATGAGCTTAATTCTATTGATGACAATTCTAGTTTTTATGAATCCAATTCTACTAATGATGATGAAACTGATGATTTGTATAAAAAATTGTATGATGTTTTGAAAAAGGCTAAGAAAAATTTAAAACATGCTAAACCAGAAAAAGAAGCCTTACTTGAAAAAATATAACTAATTGAAAAATAGAAAAATGATTTGTATGATTTAGTAGAAAAAGTTTTGAGTGAAAACAAAGCTTGTGATCATTGTGAAATTTACAAATCTAAAATAAACACATTGACCAAGACTATACATGGTTTCACAAACAGCAAAATCAAACTGGTTTTCAAAACAAATTTGGTTTAGGATTTAGACAGCAAGCTAAGAGGAAATCAAAGAGAAGTTCTAAAACTATTAAGCCAAATAGAAAATTCAATCATATTACATGTTTTTACTATAATCAAAAGAGACATCATATTAAGCATTGTCCTTATAAAAACGTTAAATATATGTTGAAGCCTAATGAGAAACTGGTTTGGCTACCCAAAATGCTTACCTCTTATGGAAACTTTGTTATGTTTACTAACACATTCAGACCTAAGACTTTCTGGGTACCACAAATGCAAGTATAATTGCTAATTTGTAGGTATATGGGAGACAAAAGAGTAATCTATGGTTCTTGGATAGTGGATGTTGACGCCATATGATAGGAAAAAAGGATCAATTTATCTCTCTCATACAAATAACAGGAAGTAAGGTAACTTTGGTGATGATGCTAAAGGTAAAGTGAAAGGTATTGGCAAGGTTGGTAAATTGCCAAATTAATTTACTGATGATGTTTTGTTTGTAGAAGGTCTTAAGCATAACTTGCTGAGTATCAGTTAGTTTTGTGATTAGGGAAACCAAGAAATCTTCAATTCAAATAAATGCTTAGTCATAAACAATAATGACAAATAGGTTAAGTTGGTAAGTAGTAGGATTAAAAATATCTACATGATAAATCTAGATTTAGAATCAAATTTAGATTCCACTTGTTTAGTTAGTATTAATAATGACTCATGGATTTGGCATAAAAGACTTGCACACACCAGCATGGATATCACTGGAAAATTTTCTAAAAAAGAACTAGTGTTAGGATTGCCAAAGTTAAACTAAACCAAAGACAGGATATGTGATGCATGCTAAAAAAGGAAGCAAGTAAAGTCCTCTTTCAAATCTAAAAACATTATTTCAACTACAAAATCTCTGGATTTACTTCATATGGACTTGATTGGTCCATTTAGAATCAAAAGTCATGGAGGAAACCTCTATGTCTTTGTCATTGTAGATGACTATCAAGGTTTACATGGACCCTATTTTTATCATACAAAAGTCACATTTCTAAAGCCTTTAAAAGGCTGGCAAATGTGATTCAAAACTAAAAAAGGTATTCCATTTTAAATATAAGAAATGATCATGGAGGAGAGTTTGAAAATAAGGACTTCATAAGTTTCTATGAGGCAAATGATATAAATCATAGCTTCTCAGCACCTAGAACCCCTTAACAAAATGGTGTTGTTAAGAAACAAATGCTTGGAAGAAATGGCTAAAACCATATTAACTGAAAGCTCCCTTCCAAAATCCTTTTGGGCTAATGCAGTAAACACTACATGCTATGTAATGAATAGAGTTCTAATCAAATCTATTTTAAACAAAACCCCTTGTGAACTCTATTATGGAAGGAATCCAAACATATCTCATCTTCATATTTTCTGTTCTAAATGCTTTGTTCACAACAATGGCAAAAATAACTTAGGCAAGTTTGATACTAAATATGATGAAGCCATTTTTATTGGATATTCTTCATCTAGCAAAGTCTTTTGTATATTTAACAAAAGGACTTTGAAGATTGAAGAATCTATACATGTTGTCTTTAATGAATGTACCTTAAGTGTTGATAGATCTATAGAGGAAGAGAATAAGTAGGAAAATCCATTATTCTCTAATTCATATATAAACCAACAAGGAGATCAATCAAGGAAAACAAATGTGGATCAAAAAGAGAATGACACTGCTAAACTAGACACTTCAAAACCTTGCACACCAAAACAATAGAAGTTTGGAGAAACATCACAATGGGTAACTTGTAGCAATTTAAGGAATATTTGCAATCACTTAGCATTTTTATCTCAGGTTGAACCTAAAAACATTAATGAAACCTTAATAGGTGAAAATTGGGTTTTGGCAATGCATGAAGATTTAAATTAGTTTAAAAGAAATCAAGTTTGGTCTTTTGTGCCAAAACCAAATAATCATACTATTATGGGAACACACTGGCATTTTAGGAACAAACTAGATGAAAATGGAGTGATCAATAGAAATAAAGCCTGTTTAGTTGCAAAAGGTTATAATCAAGAAGAAGGCATTGATTATAATGAAACTTTTACACTGGTAGCTGGATTAGAAGCCATAAGGATGTTATTAGCATACTCTTATTTAAAAAATTTTAAAATTTTTCAAATAGATGTGAAAAGTGCATTTTTAAATGGTTACATGCTGGAGGAGGTGTATGTTTAGCAACCTCTTGGCTTTGAGGATCACCCTTATCCAAATTATGTTATAAGCTTCAAAAAGCCTTATATGGTCTTAAACAGGCTCCTAGAGCTTGGTATGACAGATTAAGTAAATTTTTTATTCAAAAAGGCTTTAGAAGAGGTAAAGTTGACACAAAACTTTTCATAAAACATAAAGGAAAAGATATTTTACTTGTTCAAGTGTATGTTGATGACATTCTCTTTGGCTCTATTAATGATTCCTTGTGTAGAGAATTTTTTGAGTTAATCCAGAGTGAGTTTGAAATGTCTATAATGGGAGAGTTAACATTCTTTCTTGGACTACAAATCAAGCAATGTTCTAATGGAACATTCCTAAGTCAAACAAAGTACACAGTGGAGTTACTAAAAAGATTCAAGTTTGAAAGTTATAAATCTATTGGAACTCCTCTGAGTCCAAATCTGAAATTAGATTCAGATGTAAATGGTAAATCTATTTACCCTATTTTATTTAGAGGTATGATAGGAAGCCTACTCTATTTAATTGTAAGCAAACTTGATATCATGCTTAGTGTTTGTCTCTATGCTAGATATCAAACACAGCCAAAAGAATCATATTTTTTAGCTGTGAAAAGGATTTTTTGATATCAATTAGGAACCAAACACTTAGGACTATGGTATCCTAAATCTAATTCTTATAGTCTTATAAGTTATTCAAATGCAAACTATGCAGGTAGTAGGATTGATAGAAAAAGCACTAGTAGAGCTTGCTAATTTATTGGTCACTCTCTAGTCTCTTGGTCCTGTAAAAAGCAAAATAATGTTGCATTATCAATTGCTAAAGTAGATTACATAGTAGTTGGAAGTTATTATGCTCAGATCATTTGGATAAAGCAACAATTAATAGACTATGGCTAGGAATTTGATAAGATTCCTATAAAGTGTGACAGCAACTATGCTATTAACCTAACTAAGAATCCTATCATGCATTCTAAAACTAACACATTCAAATTAGACATCATTTTATTAGGGATCATGTTCAAAGAGGTGACATCTCTATGAAATATGTACAAACTAAATTTCAACTAGCTCATATTTTTACAAAACCTTTGGATGAAAAATGGTTTGTGTTCATTTAAAGAGAATCAGGGATGTTAGACCTCTTAGAAAATGATCTGAAATGATCTACAATGATGAAATATTTTTTATGTTAAGTTTTGTACTTGATTACGCTTATTTGATTTGTATCTTGCAAATTCTAACTCATGTATCAAAGTTTTCTCTAAGTTTATTTTGCAAGTACATAATATGCAATTTGAGGTAAATTTTGTGTTATGTTGATTGATGTTGATCATTATATCATATGTTAAGAGTTTTGGAGCAAAACTACATGAAAACTTATTTTAGGACTTTCTAAATCAAATCCTGAATCGATTCAAATTTTTTTAGTTTTTTTGAGAGTCTATGAATCGATTCACCACTCAAAATTTTATACTATGAATCAATTCATGAATTGATTTAGAAAATTTTTCAATATTTTAGGAAGATTTGAAACCTTGAAAATTTTTTATCAAACTGAATGAATCAATTCCAAAATCGATTCAAATTTGTCTAAATTGATTTCTAAATTAATTTAATCCAAATCAAATCAATTCATCAAGATTTTCAAACCTTTGGTGATTGCTCCAAAATTTTTTGAGAATTTAATTTAACTCCCCAAATCAATTCTAAAATCAATTTAAGACCTGGAGTATGTAAAAATAAAATGTTTCATGTAATAAGTCTGAAATTAAGTAGAATCACTACTTCAGGGGGAGATTAGTATAATAATGAAATAAGAACTATCACTTAATCCCTTTACCCCTATTATATGATTTGAATTTTAAACTCTATACTTACATTTTCATTAGGTGTCATTACTTCCGATGTGCCAAAAGGGGGAGAAATGAGATTTTAGATAAGATCTCAAAAGAAAAAGGATGGGATTTTAGATAAAGAAAATAGATAAGAGAGAATAACTACCTAAGGGGGAGTAAAGTAAATCAAATGTTTTCTAACTATGTTTTCAATGCATTCTTACAAGTTGAATTTTTATAAAAATTATTTTTTATTGTGTGAATTGATTCACACATCGATTCATGCAAGAAATCTTATGGAATATACTTGAATTAATTCACAAATCAATTCATGAAGAAAAGTTTTTGAAAAGATTTTATCAAAACTTTAGAAAACGCTCTTAATCAATTAGGTAATTGATTCACAACCTTTTTTACACCAAAGGCTAGATCAATTCATGTATTGATGTGGTGAAAATAATTTTGCACTTTCTCACAATTTTAGTTTAGCTATAAATAGCGTTTCACTTCATTTCAACACAACACAATTTTTCACTTTTTCATATTTCTAGAGTGCAAAAATAGAGAGTACTTTTAAGCTTCATTTGATCTAAATTCCACCTCTCTAAATCACATTTGATTTACGATCTTGGATCAAATCTATGAAGAACACAACTGATTAATTGAGATTTTCATCTCAATTATTGGTATTGTATTTTCTTACCTAGTCTTAATTTTAATTTCACAATTTCTAGGTTGATAGGAATTGGAGATACAAGGAAAAGGTTAATCTTCC
Organism: Saraca asoca; assembly: GCA_026873985.1. NCBI lineage: Eukaryota > Viridiplantae > Streptophyta > Magnoliopsida > Fabales > Fabaceae > Saraca > Saraca asoca. The sequence goes on along the minus strand of JANHAO010012714.1, from coordinate 5,778 downwards.
CTTACATCTTCTTTGGTTGTAAGGTTAATTATAATTAAGTTGAAAGTGTCAAGTGTTGTATCCATAGGTTTTGTAAGAGCTCAGTCTAAATCTTGTTGTAAATTGGCTATTTAGGAGTCCAGTTAAAATCTTGTTGTAGTTAATAAAAGAGGTCATCTGGTTAAGGATTGATTTAGTGGATGTAAACTTAAACTGTGGTTTCAGTTTAAGTTGAACCATTTAAAATTCTAGTGTTCTTGTTTATCTTTTTTGCATTTTGATATTTTGATATTCTGTTGCATTATAATTTTGACATCTTTGCAATACTAAATTTTACAATTCTGATTTACTACATTCTTGAATTCATTGCAATTCTGTTAATTGCTCAACTATTTAATTTGATCAATTTGTAATTGAATTCCATATTAAATCAGTAACTTCAATATTATCTCTTTCACCCAATAGAATTTTATTCAAAAATCTTATGAAATAAGAATCCAATCTCAAAGTAAAAGGAGTATACATATTTTATAAATGTGAAATGGGCAAGATCTTTTTTTCTTATATATTTTTTGGGACCCTCAGGGTCATCCAGTAGGGAGAGGGGATGATTACCTCGATACACACATAAGCAAGGATGGAACTTATGCCAATGAAGAATCAAGATCAGCAAGGCTAATTCTTATACTCTTTTTTTTGTGAATTTTACATTTTCATTTTATTGTATTAGTTGTTTCCTATACTAGTAAATCAATTGTTCTCCTTCTCCTACATTAGTTTTTGAATTTGTTATATTGGTTTTTTCCTACAATATAGTAAATTCCCAATTTCATGTTGTTTTTTTTTTTGTAGGATATAGTGTCATATGTAATATTACCCTTTTTGTATTTACTCACTACAGTTTCAAAATTTCTTGACCTTTTGTTGAAGAGACCATGATACTATATCATATTACAATTATTTAATTTTAAAAGATTTAAAAATGGTTTTGACAAAAATCAAAACATATAAGTTCTTAATATATTTTTTTCTTAAATTCGGTAAGAACAAATTAGGGAAGCTATAAACCAATCCTATTTACAATCTAAACCCATAATATCCATGAATGATTCATTTGCAAAGGTGTTTAGGAAAGAGCACTCAAGACGCGTAAGAGGTGTCGGGTTTGGTTCATCCTCATCATTAGTGTTAGAACTATTAACTCAACAACTTGGGGGTATCTCACTGGAATCCATTGGTAGAAGAAGATTATGTTAGTCATATATGGGTGAAAGGGTCTAGCATTTAGAGTCTAATTTATAGTTAAAGTGTTAGAAGCAATGCTTGATGGAAACAGAGTTGCAAAATGAGTTGCAAAAAGAACACAAGAAGAGAATGCCTATGGAGGTGCAAGAGTTGCAACATTTGAAGAGTACTATGAAAAAGTCCTAGAAGGAATTGCTAATATAATGTCCATGCCTTCAATGATAAATATGTGTTTTGTTTTGCAGTTATTCTATGATAATGATATGGTAGTTACAACCTGAAATAATATGTTTAATAATGAAACTACTTGCACTTGCTCTATATTATTAATGATAATGCCCTTTCACATTGAATATTGAACTATATATGTATGTATGTTTGATAATACTCATGATGATTCCATGATTATATTTTTAACTACACAAAACCGAATACATTGAATGTACGTATGCCTAACCTGTTATTTAAAACTTCAATAACATGTTGGACAGAAGAGGTTCTTCTCTTACAGCCCAAGCTTGCTTCTTTTGTATTCATTGACAAACCTGTTTCTTTTTTTTTTTTACTGCACAAATGCCAACTAATCTATCTTCTTTGTTGTTACATACTCATTTTACTCAATGCCAACTAACCTCTATTTCATTTTAGAAATCCCTCAGTTAGGCACCTAACCTTCATCATTCTTTATCAACCTCACTATTCAATATGGTCCTAAACCTAAGCCCACCAAATTTTGATGCTAAACCTTTCAATGAATGTAAGGATTTAATTAGAGGACAAGGAGAGTACTATGTTCTAGTAATGCAAGCTATAGTCTATTTGGATGCTTTAAGAAATACTTTAGGTACTAATCTTGTAGTGACAAGCCTTTTTCAATATATAAATATTTAACTGTGGCAACTAAGCTTTAAGTCAATTTCTTTGTTGTATCTAAGAAATAATGGAATCAAACAATGAAATTTATGGTCTTATCCTGGTAATAGTTGTGCATGTGAATTGTTTGATTAACCAGTAGCATGGTTGTGAATTGTGATTTGGCTAGAAAAAAAACCTTAAAAATGAAAAACAAAGATTGCAACATTAGTGGCTAATTTTCTAGTTGCTCATGATCCATTGTAGGAAACTTATAATAGGTAAGAGAAATAAAATGATAAATTTGGTATAAAAATTTAAAAAAAAAATTAGAACAAAGCACCTAAAGAATTTTTCAGTTATTAGGAGATTGATGGGAATTTAACATGAAATTTGAAATATGGCATGAGTCAATAAAATATGTGGCATATCATTATGATATTCACACTTCTCTATAATATTCTTTGTATGTAGAGACCTTGCATCTTAACCAGCAGCATATTAGGTTACAAGAAGCAAATTTAGGCAAAGTTAATGATAATGTAGTGCAGAAAGAGGATTCTAACCTATATTCATTATATTACGCTTTGTAGTGCTAAGAAGTAACTTGTGATAATTGTTTATTTTTTAACTCACTACCATTAGGTTACACTTATACTTGGGTTATCTTATCTATCCATGGCTTGTGTGCGTATGCATATAGATTATACATATACTAGTTGGCATAACAACATGCATATTTCCTTTATTTGAACAAAGCATGCATGCATCAATGTTTTGTATGCTTAAAGAATGAGTTGATAGGATATTATAATGCTTGCTTATTGATAGGATAAGCAAGTAAGGTTGTGCTTATTGACACATCACTAAAATTATCCAAAACTTACTTGATGCTTTAATATTAAAAGGGACATATGACAATGACGTGATCTAGTTGCTACTGCTACAGGGAATAATAAGGATATTTTTACAATAGTTACAACCATAATCTAGCACATTAACAAATGATAGTTAATTATAGAGGAAAACATATTTTTAAAGCATAGTTAACTTTATAAAACCTATTTTGTGATCCCAAATTTGATGCTTCCAATTATGGAGAAAATTATCAATTGTAGCACTAATATGGAGAGACATTTGAATTAATCCATAAGTTTTAGAGAGAAGAAATAATGATTAGCACCTGGTCTTAAGCTAGGATTTGTAAAGTATTCATTGATCATATGCCAACTTATTTGCTTTGCATTTCATGGTCAAGGTAAAAGGTGATGGCTTTTCTTTTACACATATAGTTTTTGCTACAAATTCATGTTATGATGTTTTCAAGACCCCTCGAATTGTTATAAGCTCAACGGGCCTACTTTATTGTATTATTATTTGAATTTTTTGCATTACTTAGATTTATTGCTAGTTACCATTTATTAGATTCAATATTGTGAGCTTGTGACACAAAACCAAAATGGTTAATGCATTAATTTGTCCTCTATTGTGTATTAGGTTGTTGATGCTAGAAGTGCACATGGCTCAGCCTAAGATCAGGCAAGACACAGTTCTTTGGATAGTCATGGTCTTATTAATCTTGGAGAGTGATGCAATTTAAATTACACTTTGTATTTTGAGTTTTTACTAGAAACATAGTACTTATTTTTTAACTATTGTCAAGGATTGTTTTAGAATTTCTAATGATATTATATATTATAAATGTCAAATTTGTTGGATTTTTAATTAATATTAACTTTTCTTTATATTGTCAATAATTTTTAATTAATACTTGTTGATTTTTGGATTTTTTATTAAAAAAATACTTTTATTTTGTGGGAAAAATTCATATAGATAACTGGCTAGCCAAAAGGAAAAAAAATAAAAACATTGTATCTAGTAGCAATTTCATACAATAATCACCATTAAAAAAATTTTAAATTAGAAACTGGTACAGTTGGCAGAGGTTTAAAATACCAATGAACTCAGTATTTAATGATGGTTTTGGTTGTCGTGGTCTCAAAACCCCTACTAAATATGAATTACAAAACATTTTATCCATGAAACTAATGACTGTTATAACCACCAATAAATTCAAACAGCGGCGGTCAACTGTTGTCATAGAACAACTATTAAAATTGAAGCTCACAATAATTCCTTTCGGGTGATTTCTAAAAATTGCTGCTAAACACCTAGCAACACTTGAAACAACAACACTTGTGACAACTACCGGTATGTGTCTTGGTGGTGGTTAAAACTACCACTAAATGTAAAAAATTGTTACTAAATGCTCATTTCCTTATAGTATAAGGGGCAACCCTCATTGTGGCACTATCATGGTTTGGATAGAGCATAGGGTTTATAGTACTTTCTTAAATGACTTCGGGTGCTCTTCTTTCTAGTTGAAGGGTGAATTTTCTTTAAACAGTAGCTTAAATGGATGAATGAGATCTAACAAAACTAGAATGAACCATCTAACATAAGAAACTTTTCCAATGAAACATTTAAGCCCTTTCAAGCTCGTTAAGAGAGGGATTTCTCTTATGGCTTTCACCTAATCTTCGTCTATATCAATTCCTTCTTTATGAACTTTACACCCTAAAAACATGTTGAAAGAAACTATAAAGGCACACTTATGTGGGTTCAATTTCAATTAATACTTTGTACATCCTTCAAAAACTTTTTTGAGGTGAGAAAAATAATCTTCCTTCTTTTTTGACTTTATAACTATATCATCTACATAATCCTTTAAGAAGTCATGCAACATGTTATGAAAAATAATGATCATCGCCCTTTAATAAGTAGCCCTAACATTTTTCAATCTGAAAGGCATGACCACATAATAGAAATTTTCTGGTGGGGTTTAGAAAGCTATCTTTTTCACATCTAGTAAGGCTATGAGAATCTAATTATACCCACATAAGCCATCTACAAAGGAAAATCTTTTGTGTCCCGCAAATGAGTTCATGAGAGTATTAATATGGGTAATAGAAAATTGTCCTTTGGGCAGTCTTTGTTAAGGTCCTGAAAGTCTACACATACTTATGTATGTCCATTCTTTTTCTTCACCAGGACAATGTTTGATAGTGACATGGGATGTTTGTCGGGCTTATAAATCTTACTTTTATAAGTTTCTCAGCCTTTACATTTATTTGTATCTCAATATCTAGGTGAAATTGTCTTGGGTGCTGCTTCATAGGATTTTTAGTGGCTTTGACTGCTAGGTGACCATTCTTGGGCTTAGCCCAACATTTCATGGTATTCCTAAGTGAAAACATCTTTAAATTCTTCCAATATCAAGATTAATTCTTCTCGTTCTTTTAGATTTAATTCTTGACTTGTCATTGTAGTTCTCTTTTGACCTTATTCAACCTCCAATGCCTCATTTAATGACTTAGGGTGATCTTGCATTGTTTAGAGTGTTTTTTCAGCTCTTTTATGATCAAGGGTGGCATATCTTTAGGAGGAATAAGGTCTGGAGGACACGAAAGGCAAACAATCGATAATTCCTTTCTGTTTTCAGAAGGAACAAGTAACACAGCGGGTCAATAATCAATTATTCTTCTCCATCATTAGGAGTAACAAAGTTTGGAGGATATAGAGGGCAGGTACTTGATGAGTCGGATTTGTCGAGGCCAAATCACATTAATAATTTATAAAATCGAAGTTACCTAAACTATTTGTAGCATAGGCAATCTGGGTCGAATCCAAGGATCATGTTAG
>JANHAO010012713.1:0-16222 GCA_026873985.1 Saraca asoca | reverse complement strand
CTCCTTGTATGAATTTTTCCCTCTCTTCCTTCCTCTTTCCTTGTATCTTTGATGGTGAAGATACGGTCCTTTTCTCTTCTGTTATTTTTTTCTCTTATGTTGTCTCTAACTGTAGACAACTATTTATAATGAAGGAAGATGAAAGGGAGTTATATTTTAAAATTCAAAATTAACCCCCACTGACTTTAATTACTTTCAAACCAAACTACCATCACATTACATCATCATTTATTTAAAATCAGTTTATTAGTTACATGGGTCACTATAAATTATTAAAATAATCTAACAGGCGTTAGTTGGTTCAACGTCTCCAAAAAAAAAATGAAAATGTTGGACCAGCCAGCATTACCCTGCAACTCTGACATTGGTATGTCAGCCCATCATTTTCCTGTTTGCATCCTTATTTATTTATTTATTTTTTTTAGTTTTAGGTTATAATATAAACAACATGAACATATTTATGTCTGTATAGTTTCTTCTAAGACAATTGGCAGACCGTATATACATATACATGTCTGTTAAATTTATTATGTTAAATTTATTTGAAGTTCACTCCACTCTCCGGGCAACTTTTTTCATTCTATTACATTATAATTAAATTATCAATTACTAATTATACCTAAAAAAATAATTTACTAAAAATATTAAAAATTAACATAACAAATTTTAATATATGAAATCTGAGTAATTATTCCATTTCTAATCTATCTTTTTTATACCATCTCACACAATATATATAAATACATTCGTCAATTACTAATTATATCTATTAAAAATAACTTACTCAAAAATATTAAAAATTAAAATAAAAAATTTTATCATATGAAGTACTCAATAATTAACTGAGTAATCATTTCTTCTTTTTTTTTTAATGTTTTCTGCATTTCAAATCTCTCTTTATTCTACTACCTCACAGAAAATATACAAATGCAGTATAACTATATTTATCAGTTACTAATTATATCTATAAAAAATAACTTGCTCAAAATCATTAAAAACTAACATAACAAATTTTAATATATAAAATACTAAATAATCAACTAAGTAATTATCTCATTTATTTCTTTTAAAAATTCTTTTATTCTACTACCTCACACAAGATAAAATAACATAACAAATTTTTACTTATAAAATACTAAATAATCAATCTAAGTACTCATCTAATGAATTTATTACTTTCATTATCATATATTAACTATTTATTTACAAATTACTAACCACTTCTATTACAACTTACAAAATAAACATTATTTCAAAACAAAATGTTAATATATCATTATTAATACATCTAATTTAGTTAAATTAATTTTTTTATAGCAACCACACATAAATAATAATGCATCATAACTACTCATTGAAAAAAATGCTTAATAATAAAATAATTTTAACTTTAATTACACATAAATATATTCTAATAATTTATCAAATAAATAATAAAAGCAATAAAAAAAAAGACATACAAATTCTCCCTGCATACAGTTTTTGACATTTACAAATTACCAATGGCGGCTTTTTGACCCACCCAATGCTGTGGGTAAAAGAATTTCCGATGGAAATGCTCTTCTGTGACTATTTCCATGTGTAATGTTATTTTTTTAGTTTTTGAAATTATTTAAGGAAGAGGGAACAAACGTATACCTCATAAAAATTAAAATCATCTTTTCAAAAAAAGCATTAAAATTAAAAATTATTTATATGTTAATTTAATTTTGATTCAATAACCATGTGATATATTTTGTACTATCATTTATTCACATATTGTCACATTATCAAAACATTATTAAAATTCTATTATTATTAATAAAATTTCTTAATTATTTTTACTTTTTTAAGTAACATGATATATTCTTATTTACAAATAGTGTAAATAATAGTGTATCAAATTATACATATAATAACAGTAATTAAGTACCTATGTTATAATCCTATAAACAAATTTTAATATTTTCAAACTCGTTAACAAACATGATTGAACCTGTTTATTAAAGAACCTGAAATTGATTTCAAGCTTCAGTTATTTAATAAATTTAACTCTCTTTTTTTTACAAAAAATAAATATATTCAATCAAATGTGAATAATCCTTACTCATGATTAAAAAAACCATATCATTAGTTGTTACATTACAAAATTTCATCTAAAAGTAAGTTTTCATTTTATCTTTTAATTTTTTTTATTATTAAATTTATACTCATTTAACAAATTATTCGACTCAAAAGAGATTGGATACTATATATTTTAAAGAGATCAACCAATAAAAAAATAAAGATAATAATTATAATTATAGTATGATATTTATAAATAATTATATGAAATTATATATTTTTATATCAAGATAATATGTATAATATATATTATATAATATTTTTAATTATTATTTTTTAAAGGTGCTGTTTGTAATCAAACTTATTTTCATATTCAAACTTGATTTTGTATTAAATAAATTGAGTCAATTCAAGTCTATATATTAGTCGAATAACTTACAAATAACTTAACTGGTTACATCCCATGGCACGTGAGAATATTGATAGCCTTGTTTTTAGTGTAATCTTTGAGTATTTTTTTTATATATGTTTTGACTGTAAAATATGAATATCTATTATTTATATTGTGATAAAAGGTTAATAAAATTTAGACGTATATGTTTGTAATTAATATAAAATAATTTAAAAAGCACTAATTAATTGTAGATATCAAAAACTAATAATGATATTTATTTATTATCTCTTGAAGTATTATGATACTTTTGCTTCTTAATTTTTAAAAACTCATAGACAAAAAATAAAAAAATAAATAATAAATTTTTAATAAAAATTACAATTTAAAATAAAAATTTATGGTAACATAGAAATTTAATTTTAGAAGTGAATTAAGATTTGATTTTTTTTGTTTTCTTCCTCTTAAATTTTTATCTTAATTTTCAAAAAGTCAAAATAAAAAAATATAAGGATAAATAAATAATAAAATCTAAATCATAAAATCAAAACAAAATTATAACTTTCAATAATATATATGAGATTAAATTTGACCGACTGTTTTTAAACTATTTATGAATAAAAATGTATCACAATACTAAAAAGATAAAAATAATTAAGAGATTTTACTTTTAATAAAAGAATTTTAATAATTGTTGAATGATATAACAATATGTGAATAAATGATAATATAAAATATATTTATATTTTAAATGAATCAAAATTAAATTAATATATAATTATTTTTAATTTAATATTTTAATAAACTTTGTTTGATAGAATAATTTTAAGTTTTTAATATTTTATCAAAAGCATCCCTCAAAAAGCAATAGGGTGACAAGTAAATGTTTTTGTCGGCTTTTTGCCCCGGCTAATGTCCCCTCAAAAACTATTATCCATCGTAATGTTTGTTTCAAACTATTGCTTTTTATAACGTAAAATTTTTGTTTAAAAAATAATTAGAGGGTAAATGTTAATATTGATAACATTTATCTGACAGTGAACGTTCTCAGCAATGCTACCCTAAAGTCTACTGTCAAAAACTGATATAATTAACATACGTGGAATACACATAATTTTATTTAATTTCAATAAAAAATATGTAATATATTTTTTCCTCCTTTGCATACATTATATTATTTTATTTGTTTAACATGTACATTAAATAATTTGTTTTTTATTTTACATGTACATTTTATAAATTAAATAAATTATTTATTTTCTTTCGTGCATGAAAATTCTTTTAGCCACAACCTCAGTCGAAAAGCCACAAATGACAGAAGTATAAGGTGGCGCAGGCGCACCAACGTTTTCCTTTAAGAAAAGTTGAGTCACCGAATTATAATGTCTTTCTCTGTATCAACATTATTTAAATAAAATATTTTAAAGTAGCATCATTTCTGGAATTATTTCTCACTCCAAACTCATGTTGATAAAAAATAATATTTTAAAAATTAAATCAGATCAAACAATTTGATTGGTTTGAACACTAATTGTTATATTTTTCAATTTAAGTTGATTTAAAAAACTATTTTAGCCGTTGAATTAATTTAAATCAGTACGAATTGATAAAAATAGAAAAAAAATAAAAAAAATGATCCAATTTTCAAATTTTAGTCAATTTTTTTTTACTTTTAAACTTTTTTTTGGATTAAATTAGTAGAATAAATCTATATATAAAAAATTAACAAAAAAAAGAAGATATTTAACAATTAATTGAATAAAAATTTATTAATATACTTAATATCTTCTAATTTTTTATTTTTATATTAAATATAAATTTATATTTATAGTATAAATTATTTATTATTTATTTTTTAATAAATTTATATAAATCTATATTTATAAAATTATCTAATTCGATCATTAATTTAATTGATTCAACGAATTAAATCATGATTTGATGGCTTTTCTAATCTATTGTCCAATTCAATTTTCAAAATACTAATAAAAAGACTTCACATTTATGTGTTAGCCTTGATGTTTCTATATTTTACTATTTGATCAAACGGTGTTTTGACGATAACCAACAAATTGCACAATTTTCTCAGTCATAAAAAAAAGATAAATTATTTTGAAGATTGAAATTGAGAAAGACAGGTTGAAAGATGATGAGGTTGTGAAGATTAAAATTAATGAGTCTCTCTTTTCCGGATGATATTTAACTTTGAATCCATGATGTCATAAACAATTTGGATTTTGCACATATATGTTTTTGTTAGTCTCAATTCAGTTCAATGTGCTTTCTCTTTTATTGATTTTATTTTGAAGATTGTTGCTCTAGCAGTTTAAAGGAGTGGATTGAATCACACAAAAAAAAAAAAAAAAAAACCACAATTGTTTTAAGTTAGAACTTGTAGTGGTTTGCAATCGGACATTATATATCTACTCTTCTATCGCTAAGCAGAGGCAAAGGCATAAGAGCTTTACAGGACAAGTTGCAGGTTTATGAATGAAAAAGGGAGTGAGAACTTTTCTAAAAATAACAATATTTTGTTACCGAATTAAGCCTTAGCATGTAACTATTTATATGATTCTCTTAAGAAATTAAGGCTGGTTTTCTCTTTGGATTTGCCTTGTAAGGGGCAACTCTTTTTTTACTGGTCTTACATGAATTGTACCTTTATTCTGGGATATTGAATGGCTATTTTAGTGTGAAAATCATTCTCATTCATATGTCATCTAATATATTAGGTTATGATATCAAGCATTTGAAAAGTGAGCCTCAACAATTACTTCTACAGAATGTTTCCTAGCTTTTGGACGACTTTCTTCAACATAGGACAGGCATTATATTATATTGATTCTTCAATATTCAATAGGTTTTATGTTCAATCTTGTCTTTTTGTGTGTCAGTTTCTGCTGAAAGTGAAGGGTAAACAAAATGTTAGGCACAGCCGGCTTCTAAATTTTTTAGTGATACTGGCCTTCTTTGCTTTGGCCATTATCCTGATTTGTTCCTCTAGTTTTTCTCCATAGAATCAAAAGAACTGTACCTTGCAAATATATCTACATTATACATATACCAGAATTCTTTTGTACAATATGTTATCTGAAATTGCAGAAGAGACAGAAGAAGAGCCCCACTGGTTCATCAACACAGAAGCTCAAAGGGAAAAGATCAGAAAGATTATACGGTACCAAAAATCATTATATTGGTCTTCATCTTCTTTATCATCTTCATCTGCATCCTGTTCATCCTTCTCATCATCTTGTAAAAGTAATAGTTTGTTGAATTTAATGAAAGGAGGAAGCACATCTCTGAGAAGACTATTTGAAATGGAGCATATTAGTTTGGCAACCCATTTTGAGTATTACAGTGGCTCACCTATTATTAAGCCTATATCTTTGTGGGACAGTGATTCAGAGCGTGAATTCCAAGATCCTTGGGCATTGTTCAAGCAGATTGGAGCCACCAGATATTCTGGAACTGATAGAGAAAGCGAGCTGGCGTCAATGGGTAGCTACATGGACGGAGATTTTCGTTATCAGAACAGAGATGTCAAGTCTAGGAAGCGCAAGTTGACTAGAAAAAAGTCCTTCAGACGATTGCCAGGATTCGGTTTATGGAGATGCGGCCTTTTTAGATTCAGACTGAGGTTGAGACGAATTAAAGTTATAATTTTTGGCAGAAACTCTAGATAGAAACTGCAACTTGGTATTCAATTTGAGCATTGTCATTGAAATAGTCATGTTGACATAGCAATATCCTGATAAGAGATTCATATTACAACTTGCTGATCTGTGTGTCATTTACAAACGAGTCTCCCATACATTTGAAAACAATAACCTGGTGTGCAAAGGAGGCGGAAATTGGGAAATTTTGGGAAATGAGATGGAAAAACTAACATCTACAAAAGGAAGTAGTTGTAACAAATGTGGAATCAAAACTGTGTATGGGGCTGCAAATGTCAGAATGATCTAAGTGGGTGAGAAAATTGAAGAAATTCTTGTTATAGCCGGCCATCCAATATGTCAAGAACATGACCTCACTTGTTGAAACCGCCACCATTTCTTGAGTCACAACTCTCACCTAAGCACTGTACACTGTTGCATGTGACAGTGATCTGATATAATCCTTCCTATGACACTTCCTTCTTCAATTGTCAATCTGCTACTTTGTTTGTTCCATAGATGAACCCCATAGGTCTCCCCACTAAGCTGAAGTAGTTTGGCTTCTACCCATCTTGATTCCGCCCTATTTCTCGGCTTCGTAAAGAGCCCATCTATCTTACTCCAAGTCACTGGATAAAAAGCCATGGGTGGCAACACTGTAAAGTTGAAACCTGGATTTTTCCCCAGTCTGTCAACAACTCTGGAAACCAGGTAGGGACCATTATGACCCCATTTGTTTCCATCAAAAGTTAATGCAAATTCACGGATGAATTCAAGCAAAAGTGGATGATTGATATCGAAAACCAGAACTGCATTATTCAATCTCTTCCACTGCTGAGTAACCAAATCCATGCTTTGTGCCCCTATGCAGTTCCTCAAACCAGTGAAAGGTTTCAACACTAGAAAATCCGTGTCTAAGTAGATGCCTCCATATTTGTATAGGACTGCTAGTCTTATCAGATTAGATAGATTCTGAGACAAAGGAATTTCACCCGGGTCCTTCTTTCCTTTTCTTAGTTCATGAAACCATGCTTCAGCCGGGGTGTTCCTGAACAAGAATGCCAAGTCTGGTGTCACTGCCTAAACTTTTAACCCACGATCAAGTAGTGGTTTCAGAATCCGGTAGCCCCATATGGAATCCATGGTTCTTGATAGGATTGTCAAGCATGCTCGAGGATGAACCTTGTAAATACTTTCTACAGACGACAATTCTCTTCCTCCGAATGATTGTGCAGGCGATATCCAAGTCATGAAAAACTGAGCCTCACATTCACGGCTGAAAAATCCCAGAACTCGAGCATGAAACTGCCGTGTTAAGCTGTTTGACCTTAGAATCTTGAACTCGTGCAGCTTTCCTCGGAACCAGGCAATTCTTTCTTCTTTTGTGACATTGAATGGAGCTACTAAAGTTTTCTGATAAGTGCTATCGATCTCACCCTTCTCTTCCTTCATGGAACGTAAAGGTATGTGAGAAAGCGTTGACCTTATTCCTTTTGTAGTGCTCTGAGCCTGAAACTCCTCTGGAGTCTCTTTGATTTCTGAAGAATGCAGGGAATCATGGTAAATGACACTATCTGCATATATAAGAAAAAATATAGCAGAGAATGTGATCCCAAAGAAGATCAAGAATTTGGCATGTTTAAGAAGCCGATAATCAGACATCCTTTTAGAAGCTTGTGTCGCTGTCATGAAAGTTGCTCAGGGATATAAATTATGTAGAAGGAGGAAACTTAACGTGAGAGTAGGTTTCCAAGGGAAAGACTTGAGAGTTGACATTGCTTATACACGTATAAAGACACGAATGAAACTTCTTTGATGCTCTTTTCCAAGGGTTGGCGGAAAATTCTCCTCAGCTGGTCCTTGTTTGAAGCATTCAAAATGCAAGTCTCTTTTGTGAAGGTCAAATTTAAAAAAAAAAAAAAAAAAGGGAAAAACACAGCCGCCATAGGCATACAAGTTAACAGAAGTTTAAGAGATAATATATACACACATATACATAAATTTGCGAGAGACAGCTCCATTTGTGAACACATGTTCTAACAGCTTTTTTGTTCATGCTATTCACAGAGGATATGTTCCTTTGATACTGAGATTCACAGAAATCTTGCAGATTATTATCAGAGTGAACGAAGCTTTCTTTTAGTAGCCAAGTATAGTTGAGTATCAGGTTATGATTATGATATAGAGTACAGCAGTAAAGAGACTTTAATTATGGATTTTGAATAAATTGCCTCACTCTTCTAGCAAATAAAAATAACTGCATCCTCATAACTAAAACCTTAGGACATCTGGAATTTTGTTTCCAATAACTAAAACAACCTCTTCTGTTCATCAGCTGCATCGAATTGTTCAAAATTGATTTTAGCTCTCTTTCTCACAATAGCTAAGGAACGTTTTCTCTGAAATTATTCACAGAAAACGAAATTAAGAAAAGATATGTCTGGTAGTACTGAAAAATCTTATCCTTTATCCATGTCATTGTTTTCCTCTGCCTTTGCTATTTTAGTGTGAATTAATTTTATGGCTGCTGAAGCGACTAATACAAATAGTAAGGTGATTTGGCATGCTTGACTAAGTAATCGTGGATTTGATATTTTTTTTGGTAGATGAGATGTCTCCACCATTAATAATTGTTCTACAAGTTATGGTAACCAGTGGCTGCAAGAAGTGGGGCAGAGCCTTATGCCCCGGTCAAAACCATCCTCTTTTAAAAATGTATACTCAAGCTTGGCCATATTTAAATTCTTTTAATTTTTAATATTATATAATATAATTAAGTCAATATATATATATAAATGAGAGAAAGAAATCATTATAAACATATTAATTCTTGATAATTAAAATTTGTGTAATATAGTGTCAGTACATGAAGTAGATAATATAAATAAAATATGTACTTATAAATATAAAATAGCACTAGGCTAGGCCAATTCAATTCTTAAAAGGGAAAAGAAAAAAAAATTGTCTCTTACATACATCTAGGGCAAACAACCCAAACAAAGAGAAACACCTAGCATCTCAACACAAATAAACATAAAGATTTGGGCAGTTTTCAAGAACAACACTAAAAAACTATCACCCCATCATGCATAAGAAGGAAGCTATACAAAATGGAACAAAACAGCCTCCACTTTTGAACAAAACAAATACCAAACTTGATCCCGAAACAAAAAAAAAGGCTCAACTGAAACTTCCAAAGTCGAAAGTCCTAGAAACACAAATTACGAAACACTAGCAAAAAAATGCAAAACCAACCCCTGTGGGATATAAATAGAAACATAGCAAGCCCCCACTAGCAAAAATATAAACAAAAGTCTCAACCCCTCATGAAGAGGAGTTTAACTCGGAGTTCTTATAAAAGGAAGCCTAAAAGCAAGGGCTACATGATACAGCCAGCAGTGTAATCTTTTCTCAAGAAATCATCCAGTTGAGGAGGGCGATCAGAGGTCCATTAAGTGAGCCAACCGATTTTTAAAACAAGCAGAGGCCGCCCAATGTGCCATCAAATTACAAGGCTTTTTGCTAAACTTAAAAAGGTTGAATGGGAAAGTATTTCACTTTGTAAAGCCGGTTTTAAAGTAATTCCCCATGTGATGTCCAATTCGTTCGAGGATCAACTGACAATAGCAAGACGTTGGTATTGTCAACATTGACAATGCGAACGCTGCCCTATCATTCTGACACACACTGTAATACAGTATAAAAATTGGCAACACCAACACTTCCCATAGGCTTTTTGTCACACTTAAGATTAAATGGGAAAGTATTTTCATGTGTAAAGCCAGCTCCAAAATAATTTCCCATGTGATGTCCACTTGGATTAAGGGTCAAATGATAATGCCAAAATGTTGATATTGCTAACGTTGTCAAAAGGGTAAATGTTGGTAATGCCAACGCTACCTTGTCATCCTAACACACATTGTGTAACATAGCGTAAACATTGGCAACACTAATATTTTTCATACAATTTGACCACTCATGTCTTTGTTATGTCCTTTCAAGCCGGAAAAATGTAAACGTTGGTTGTAAAAACGTTTATCCAATCTGAAAAAAAAAAAATTATAACATTCTCTCATATCTTAGTATCTAGTTTGAAAAAAATTAATTCAAAAGTTTTCATTAGTTTTTATGAATACCACTTTCCTTCTATAGCAAAAAAGATTTCATCCCACTTCCATCTGTTTCGTAGCTGTTCACTTATTTGCTTTTCAATCTTAAAAAACTTTTTTCATCACCATTCGTCCATTAGATATAGGTTTCCTACATCATGCCATCATATTATGCATTATTGAGTGTTTAGATTGTTTGATGACAACAATGTAAACATCATATTTTGCTGTAATGTTTAATTTCCCAACTTTAGTGCACTAGAATTATATGTTAAGATTGAAATGGAGAACACAAAAAATGAAAAGATTAATATGACGTCTCAATTTGGAAATAATGTTCCAAGGCAATAGATTTGAATTCATAACTCGTGACAATGTTCTCTCAATAAAGTTATTGTCACACTGTCCTCAACATTGCTTGCCCATCAAACTGTGGTGTGGTAGGCACTGTTATGTAAGATAAGGATGAGCAGTATCTAGACCTACTAGTATAGACCACATGTGCAAAGATGTTGAGGATGATAATGAACCACCATCAAATGTCCACGAAGATGAGGAGGAGGGGCTTGTTAAACTATTACCACCATATGTACCTCCATCATCACATATCTCATATGTGAATTAAGAAGCACTAAATAGCTGTGAACATCGAATGCTTAAAAATCTCACTCAGATTAATGTCCAAGAATTTTATGTCGATTAGGAATATTAAAGCGAAGAAGATGTTATGTTAGCCTTGAAACAATATTCAATTAGTAAGCACCAAAATTATAGGACCTGAGAGTCACAACTATCATATGTAGATGTGTGGGGCACAAAATATGGTATGGATTGCAACTAACAACTCAATTCAAGCTTTAATTCAAAGAAAAATTGTTGCATTGTCAAAAGATATAGTGCCCCCATACCTGTATCTCTACCAGCACATCACAAGATCACAAGCAATTAGATTTTGATTTTAGTGCCTCATGCTATGCAGAGCAACTACGAATCACACCAAACCTTTATATTACAAAGATAATATAGATGATAAAATCATAATTCTCTTACCAAATTTCTTACAAGAAAGCTTGTTTCATGACTCTTTGTACTGTGTCACTCAACAATGTGGAAATATATCAAAAGCACTTACGAATGCCAAATCTCGTCTTGTTGTATAGTACTTTGGTAGTGTCGCCAACGTATCAGCATTATAAGACTCCCAGATAACCTATCACCATAAATCATAATAGTAATAAATGCCACAAATAGGAATTTAAATTCATATAATAATGTAATAAGGCTAATTAATCATACCCAGTTCAACTTTAAACAATCTAATGAAGCCTTGAACACATTTAATATGTGGCCCAGAGTTACTATTGTGTCCTGAGCGTCACATTATCTGAAAATTAAGTGCACCAGCTCATGTTAGTTGGCATCCAACCAACCTTTCCTAATTGAAGCAATGCTTAGGAATCTATCTCAGACCTAGATCTGGACTAGCAATATGCATTTAGAAATGTCATTTCACTTTGCCTTGGATGCCTTGCATAACTTTCTATATGTCCATGACAGGAAAGCTAACCCCCAACTATATCTCCCTAATCTTGTAAATTGGCTAACAAGTGTAGAAACATTAAATGCACATAGTGAATCGACTTGTCATTACATGATATTGCACCTAACAGTCTCAAAATGTAGGTATGTGTATATTGTTGCATAGTCTCCTCATGAGCATTATCCAAAAGAGCATCAAAACATTCTTGTAACCATGTTAAGTTAAACTTGTGGCTATAAATTAAATGACGTTCATTTGGTGGAATATCTCAACAATATCTGATAGACTTCATACCATGGCATTCAAGTCGTGTCGATCACTACTTCACCATCCACAGGGACTCATAATTGAACTTTTACATCTTGCAGTGTGATTGTCATTTCTTTATGTAATATGTGGAACATATGTGTTTCTTGTTATGATTTCCCAACAAATGCATTGATAAGGAGCCAACTAATGTTTATGTGTCTGATTCTCAAAACACCATAGAATCTTGATGATTGCAGATAGGGATCCATAAGTAGGTGAGGGGCTAGAATGTGACCTAAGCCTTTGACGTGGAGCACACAATTGACCTACATGTAAAAAGAAATTTGAAGTAAGATGTTTAATATAACAAACAAATTGAACAATTTATTGTAAGGTTAACTTTCATTCATACTATTAACCTTACCCTATCGTCATACTGCTTTTGAAATATGCTGATATTGTAATCGCAGTAACAAGCTTTCTCTTAAACTGTAGTTTAAGAGATAAGTGTGTCTATCCAATATTCTAAAAATAACAATCCTCCATCGATTATCAAAATAAATGATATTAAACTTATATATTGCTAATTATTTTATTAAATAAAATAAAAATTGACAATAGATAATTAATTACAGTTACAAATTAATGTAACAAATTTTAAGTACCAAAGTAACAACTTTAAACATACAAGATGCTAAAAAATCAATTAAGTAATCTATTTAATTTTTTAAATTATATACAATTAAAATTTCTATTTTTAATTTGATACAAAAATTCAAAACTAAAGTATTAAATATTAATGTATGAATTACTAATAATTTCATTGTATGAAATATTAAAAATTTAAAAAGAGTAATCAAATTTGTCATATTTTAACCACCTTAGAAATATTTTTTTCGACTTTAAGTAGTAAGGCTTGTAATATATTATCAAATAGAAGAAAAAAATTCCTACAAAATTATTTACAATTCATCATACATACTAGATAAATAAAATTTTATCATGAATAAAAAATTTAAATACTACAATTCTAATAAAGAAAATAAGACAACCCTTATTAATTATTTAAACTTAAATTAATAAAATTCTTATATGAATAAAAAATTCATCATACATACTAAATAAATAAAATTCTGCCATTAATAAAAAATTTAAATATTTCAATTTCAATAAAAGAAGCCTTACTAGCTAGTTACTAACTAAAACCTCAAATCTTTTGTCACTATTAACAAGAGAAAAAGAAAACAATACCATTATCATTACATCTAATTTAGATAATTAATTTCTTTATGTCAATAAAATTTATATAGAATAATACATGATAATTATTCAAAATAAAGTTTCATTTATAATGTAAAATAAAATTTAACAATAAAAAATCACATTCAAATAATTTACATTATAAACAAAAGTAATAAAAAATAAAAACATAGAAATTTCCCTCAAAAGAGTTTTGTAAAAAAGGAAAATGGAAGTAGATAGTAGAAGATTTTCGAAAGATGATGGTTTAAAATGAAAAAAGGTGAAGAACAAAATTTTTAGAAAAGAAGGCAAAGAAGAGTGGTGAGAGTAATTGAACATGAAGAAATTTAAAATAAAAAGTTTGAAAGTATAAAAAATTAAAATAAAAAAATTTGAGAAAAAAAGGTCCGATCGAGGGGACTTAAGGCCAAATATCCCTATATAGCAACTGTATGCCTCAACTGTACTATGCCTACACATGCTGGCTTTTTTGCTTGTCTGGGGTCACGCGTGAAACTATTTCCCTGCGTGGTGTCAGAATGAAAATAATTTCATGGTTAGGTGGCAGCGTTAATACTGCCAATGCTACCGGCGAATTTAAATTTTTTTTTTAAACAAAAAAGTGGTAAGCATTGGTAGTAGTAACATTTACTGTCTTTTTAATTTTTTTTATGAAATTGTTTTTCCTGCCAATTTCTTTTCCTTTTTTTTTTCATTGCCGTTTCATATTTTTGGCAAATTTTTTTTTGCCAATTTTTCTTTTTTTTATTTAATGAATAGTAACCCGGGTACTGATAAATAGTAACCCGGGTCACTGTTCATGAACAGTGATTAACAGTAACCCGAGCCCTTCATCTCCTATAAATATAACTCATTTCTTCTTCGTCTTCACATTCATTCTCCTCTTTGTGATTCAAAATTGTAGCTGGGATTCTTCTTCATCTTCTGTTTTCACAAGCTTTTGAGGTTAATTTTTATACTCTTATTTATCATTGTGTATTTTGTAAGAATCTGTTGAATTTATTTATTTTTTTGTAGTTAAGTTTCATTTTGTATGATTACGAAATGTTAACTTAAATAATTATTATGCATTACTCTATGTAAATTTTTTTTGTATGAGAAATGAATTATCTATCCTAGTTAAATAGTGAATAACATTTTAGATTATAAATTATTATGTTATCTACTGATATCTATGAGAAAATTAATTTTCTAAGAGCGTTTATAGAATTATAAATGTGATAATTTATTAAGCAATCTTTTGTTTGAAAAGTGTAGATAATATAATTGTAATTTTTCAATTAGATATGAGCCAATGGTAGATTTGCCACTGGAAATATTGTAGATTAAATCTGATTGGTTAGTAGGCAAATGGTGAACTCTTATGTAGGGATTTGCCAATACAAGTTGAATTTTATATTCAACTGCATGTTAGGCCAAATTAAACAAAAATGACAAAATTCTAGAATATACAAATAGTGTACGAAATTGCAAATGTTTATGTTGGCGTAAGGCCCCCATAATGAATCTCGTTGGGAAATTAATACGGTATAACATGTGTCATAAATTTTTTTTATACAACGATTGTGTTATTTATTTTATTTTAAGTAGTTAGTAAGATTCTTTCCATAAGTATTTGTTTCACAAAAATTAAACTTTTGCCGAAGTAAAGGATAGAAATCTTAATTATAGATAATATAAACAATAAAATGAATTACTTGTTTTAGATATCTATGATTGAAGATGTTGTCTTAGTTTGCATTACTCTGTAGATACTTTTTGCATAGAAATAACATAACATGTAGGATAGTAGAAGTATTTTTTTTCTTCTCACTAATAGTGGTAACGCGGATTTGAAGTTTTATCGAAATAATTGTAGTAGGATTGTTATTATTAGAATGTCGGATAGACATGCTCGGATGCTAAATCCTAATCCGAGAGACTGTTCATTGCTTCCATTACAATAGCAACATATTTTAGAAGCAATATAGTGAGGCGATAAGGTTAGTAATATTAATGAAAATTGATCATATTTAAAAAATGGTGCAATTTGTCTATTATTTTGAATATCTTATTCTCAATTATTTTTATATGTAGACTGATCAGGTACTTCACGTCAAAGGCATTGGTCATATTCTGCCCCCTGACCCTCGAATGGATCCTTATCTTCGTTCAACAGGATTCTACGGTGTTTCTAGAATCAGACACATAAACGTTGATTGGCCCCTCATCAGCGCACTTGTTGAATGATGGCGACCAGAGACACATACATTCCACACATCACAAGGTGATATTACAGTGACCTTACAAGATGTAGAAGTCCAATTTGGACTCCCTGTGGATGGTGTAGTGGTGATTGGCGCAACTCGATTACCGTGATTTGCAGTGTGAGATATTATTGGGCGATATTCCACAAAATGAGCGTCATTTCATCTATAGCCAAAAGCTTAGCCTAACATGGTTACAAGAACAATTTCATGCTCTCCCGAATAATGCCAATGAGGAGACTGTGCAATAATACACACGTGCTTACATATTAAGATTATTAGGTGCAATATTATGTAACGACAAGTCAACCCATTAAGTGCATTTGATATTTTTGCCTTTGTTAGGTGATTTACAAGATGCAGGGAGATCTAGTTGGGGGTCTGCGGTCTTGTCATGAACTTATAGAGAATTATGCAAGGCATCCAAGGCAGAGTGGAATGACATTTCTGGATGCATGTTACTAGTCCAAATCTGGGCTTGGGATAGATTCCCAAGCATTGCACCAATCAGGAAAGGTTGGTTGGATCCAGATGAACAAGAGCTAATGCCCTTAGCTTTCAGTTGGCGTGATGCTCAAGACACAATAATAACTCCAAGCCACATTCTAAGTGCATTTAGGGCAGCACTTGATCGACTAAAGTCGGATGAGGTATGAATCATTGACCTTAGTACATTATTATCATTTATTGCTTGAATTTTATTTTTTATTTGTGGCACTAACTGTGAT
>JANHAO010012712.1:0-16246 GCA_026873985.1 Saraca asoca | reverse complement strand
AATTCTTTTCTTTATTCTATTTCATTTATTTGAGATTTCTAGGGTTTAGAAATCTGTATAGGTTTAGAAGAGCCTATTGTAAATCCTCTAGGTTAGCAAGAAACATGATAATCTCTTGTGTTTTGATGTGAAGACTGACATTTCAGGAGCCTTTCAATCCTGATAGTTTTTTATTCTAATTCAGAGGTTTTTCGGTTGAGCAAGATCAAGTGGAGTAGACTTGAATTGCGGTTTCAACTCAAGTTGAACCACTTTAAAAAGATCTGTGTTCAATTCTTTTTCTTCATCTGCACTTTAACTATTTCTGCTGTTAAATTTCTATCTTTTTCATTTGTAAAATTGTTGGTTGTTACATCTTTACATATCCAATCAACACAATTTGATTTTTGATACTGGTGTATACAAATCTCAAACGAGATAAAGGCAAGCTCCATTATATTTCTGTAATTTTAAACAATTTTATTGGGACTGTCAGATTTCATCTACAAACAAGTTATGTTGATCCATACTCCTATTCTTCACAAAAGAGATTCCTTGGACCTGTGGGTTTTGGGCCCACCACACTTCCACTGTGCCACTGTAATTGTTGAACTCTTCTCTGAGGAGGATACCTTTTAATTATAGCATTTCCCAAGCAATCACTGGGGCCAACTGTCTTAACATCATGTGATGAGAGTTTTGAATCACCGAACAAAGCCATCTTATCCTCCAGAGAGTATCCTACCATATAAGGATTCTTCAACAAATCAAGCAGGTTACATTTCATAGCTTTTGTAGTAAGCATCAACATATTTCCTTCGAGGCTTTTGACTCCAACAATAGCACTTCTTCAAGTTCATCATTTTTCAAAGTAGGCCCATCTACATGATTAGATGAGACCACTAGATTTTCCTCCTTAAAACTTGAGTCATTTGTTTTCCCTAGGGTCTTGGTAACTCAGAATCTCGAATATTAGCTTCAAATGCTCTAGCAGATTGGTTCCATAATTTCTCACCATTCTTTTCCTCAACATATGAAAGATTGGCAGAACCAATACTAGGAGCATCTATAGTTGACATTAAATCAATTCTTAATGAGAATCTGCTATCAAATTAACTCTGCTTCACTTTTCCCCTCTAGCGGCAGAACTAGACACTAGAGGCCTTATGGGTGGTGTAGCTTGAGGTGGAATACTTCCAAATACACCAGTGGCTCCAGTCCCACCAGGCAGAGTAGGAGAGTAGAGGTAATTTCTCACTAGGTGGCCTATCTGACCACATCCATATTAGTCTTTAGCTCTTTGTCTACAAATCCTAGAGTGAAATCTCCCATCGTATTGGCATGACCTTAGTGGCCTAAATCTAATCGAAGTAGGATGGCTTAACCTAGACCCCCTAGGAGGATGGCATGTTGTACCTGTGGGCCTTCTACTTTAAGCACCTGTACCCAAAAGTTGTAAGGATATGGGTACCTCAAGTCTCCAAGAGGAAGGTACACCAAAAGTTGCAAATGTCTGCCTTCTAAAATCTCAACTTGTGCCAAAAAATCTAAATTGCTTTCTTGAACTACCCGTAGCTACTCTTGCCTCTGCCCTCTCTTATTGCCTTTGTAATCTTTGTTGAGCCAATTCATCCACAAGGTCACCTATGGCCCTTTATAAATCTATTTCCCATGCTGCGACATCTAAAGTAGAAAGACCCGCTAAAGCTCTAGATATAGAAGGGACCTGTAAGTCAAGTTAGGAACCTCTTGGCTATACTTTTTCCTGTGCAACCCTACCATGGCCTCTAGCATAGCCTTGGCTCCTAGGTCTACCTTAAGGTTAGGGTATAGGTTGGGATGGTTCGTGGTAAGCTCTTTCGGATGCTTCTTCCACTCGACATCCAGAGTAAGCCGAAGGTAAAGTCTTAGGTGACATTTTCCTATTATCAAATAGGAAGATTCATTTAGGCAAGGTTCAAACACACTAATACAGGTATGATTGAAAGAATTAGGCAAATGCAAAGATTTTTAAACTATTCATGGTGTGGCTTTAACATATCCTTATTCATGTGTCGTGCTCCCAAGCACACTAATATAAACTTGATATGCCTATCCCATTTTGGCAGTTGGAGACCTCTATCATGAACCTAAACTCTAAACCATGTTTTAATACTAACTTTATCACGCCCCAATCTAGAAACATGATCAACATAGAGGGTCACCATCAGGAAACCCTTTACAAGCCTTACAATGCAAATAACATACCACCAACTTACTATTTCATCAATCCATGACGAAATATTTATATATCTTAAAATTCTAATAAAAATTCGGCAGAGTTTTCTCTATTTTTCAGACACTTGACTTTAAGGCCTATACATCAGACAAAGGTTACATGCCCACCATAACCTGGATAATGATACAAATAAATACAATAGCCCAGATTACACAATTTACATTCTACTAGGCACTCATCAACCACATCACATGCATATACATTCCTACCAACTACTAGACTTTACACTACAATTATACCTCAAATCTCTGTTGGGTGTGATCCACTCGGTTAGTGAGTAAATCCTGAGTCAGGATGGCATAGGGGAATAATAGAAATATTCCCTAGCTCTGAAAAATATAGAAAAGAAAGGGTGAGTTTCATAGAAACTCAGTGAGTAGATAATCCCATGATCACCCAAAATCCCATTTAAAAATCATGCTAAAAAGTATATATATAGCTGTGAAGATATACTTACCCGTTCAACAACCATGATCTCAAAGTTGACTCGAAAACTTTCATCCATCAAGAAAAATATTAAGTAATTGAAATTATGATATTCAATAATGTAAAGATAAACATCAAGGCATGCTGCTATGAAAGATATATTCGCCATAATGTAAGTATGATAGAAACTAATGAACTTTCTAAAATTTCATTAAAGCTCAATATAATAAAACATGTAACTGCATTCCCCAAAGAATAAATTTCAAGAGGTAACTATTAGAATATAAGCATACTCATCGTCATAAGCCATCCAACACATTTACTAGATGCTCATGAACATATATATACATCTCCTTACATTTTCCCCCTTATTCACTCTTGCCCAGGAAATTTACATATTCCCAAGTACACTTGAGGATTACCAATAAATTTCTCAATAGGTCTAGTATCTCAAATTAGTAGTCTAAAAATATCATATAGCATGAAAATCCTTATTCGGGTAAGCAACATTTAACAAAACTTACATAAATCTGTCAATGCATTTCTATATTCATTCATCATATAGAAAAGTAGTATCATTAATTTCAATAATATAAAGCAAGATGGAATGCATGATTTTAGTAGGCAAACCATTTCATGCACATATACAACATATATATACTTTCGAAACCACTTTAATATACATATAAGAAAAATAATTATTTAAAAGGATTCATAGTATTTCATATAATAAAATTATTTTATATTTACAATTGGAACTATTAAGTGAGAAGGATTGTTGTAATGCCTCAAAAAAATAAAAAAAATAAAAATAATGTGACTAGGAGATTGAAGCGAAAAAGTTAAAAATTTGTTGAGGTCAGATTGTAAGTTTCCTTTTTCAGGAGGACTTGTTTGAAGTCAATGGAAAGTTGCGAGGTCAACATGTAATTTTCCCCATTTGGCCTTATGTATAAAATTTCCCCCTGCTGCTATAGCGTCTTCCTCCTCTGGTGATTTTCTACTTTGTTCGATGCTGACACCATCCGACGAGATTCCAGTTGGCAACCTTCTTTTTTCCAGTATCTCTCATCTTGTTGTTAGCCATAAAAGTCCTCCCTCCCCTGTTTCTGTACTGTTCGATTAAGCTACTTCCACTTCAGCCGCTACAATCCAATGAGCTTGCTGGTCTTCCTCTTCCTTCGATCATGTCTCGGTGACCTTCCTCCTATGTCAGCTCAGCTTATAGTAGCAACAGATCAACATGACAATAGCGGTAGTCTTCTTCGATGTGTAGCTCGGCTAGATGTGAGCTTGCTTTTTCGATGAGGTCCGGCCACAATCTTGCTACCTTTTGCTTCTCCGGCATCTCTCCTTTTCCAGCTAGCTCAGTAGTGGCTCCCTTTTCTTTTCTAATGTGTTTGACCCTTTCCTTTGATGTTGTATGGCCAAGTTGTGGATCGGCTCACCGGCTGTGATCCAACTCTAGTCGAGCTCCCTAATTGCATTTGGGAAAGTGGTGAATAATCCTAGAACAAAAGATTTATTTTATAGGAAGTGTACATTAAGTTCTCAAGATGGTTTACCTAAAATCGTAACCCTTAAATTTGAGGTATATTAAGATATTGTTATTCATCAGCTCTAGATAAATTCCCTTTGACAAGTCAAGCACAGCAACGACAAATTTTGGAGCTTTAGCTGACTTAGCTTTCTTAGGATTTTCTAAGGTGAGTGGACAATCCTCCTCACTTAATAGTCTCATTTGTAAATATGAAATAATTATATTATATGGAATATTATGAATCCTTTTAAATAATGGGATTTTCTTATATATATATATATTAAAGTGATTTTGAAAGTATATTTATATATTGTATGTGTACATGAAATGGTTTGCCATGCTAAAATTATGCATTTCCATCTTGCTTTATATTATTGAAATTGATGATACTACTTTTCTATATGATGAATGGATATAGAAATGCATTAACAAATTTATGTAAGTTTTGTTAAATGTTGCTGACCTGAATAAGAATTTTCATACTACGTGATATTTTTAGACTATTGATTTGAGACACTGGACCTATTGAAAAATTTATTAGTTACTCTCAAGTGCACTTGGGAATATGTAAATTTCCAAGGCAGGAGTGAATAAGGGGGAAATGTAAGGAGATGTATATATATGTTCATAAGCATCTAGTAGACGTGTTGGATGGCTTATGACAATAAGTATGCTTATATTCTAATGGTTACCTCTTGAAATTTATTCTTTGGGGAATCCAGTTGTATGTTTTACTTTATTGAGTTTTAATAAAATTTTAGAACGTTCATTGGTTTCTATCATACTTACATCACAGCAAATATATCTTCCATAGTAGCATACCTTGATGTTTATCTTTACATTATTGAATATCATAATTTCAATCACTTAATATTTTTCTTGATGGATGAAAGTTTTTGAGTCTACTTTGAGATCATGATTGTTGAACGGGTAAGCATATCTTCATGGCTATATATATATATATATATATATATACTTTCAAGCATGATTTTTAAATGAGGCTTTAGGTGATCATGGGATTATCTACTCACTGAGTTTCTATAAAACTCATCTCTTTTTTTTTCATGTTTCTTAGAGCTAAAGGATATTCCTATTATTCCCCCACACCATCCTGACTCAGGATCTGCTCATTGATCAAATGGATCACACCCAATAGAGATTTAAGGTATAACTGTAGTATAAAGTCTGGCAGTTGGTAGGAATGTATATGCATGTGATGTGGTTGATAAGTGCCCAGTAGAATGTAAATTGTGCAATCTAGGCCATTGTATTTATTTATATCACTGTACAGGTTGTGGTGGGCATGTAGCCCTTATCTGATGTATAGGGCTTAAGGCCAAGTGTTCAAAAAACAAAGGAAACTCTATCAGATTTTTATTAAAATTTTAATATATATACATAAATATTTCATCATGGATTGAAGAAATATAAGTTGTTGTATGTTACTTGCATTGTAAGGCTTGTAGGGAATTTCCTGATGGTGACTTTTTACGCTAATTATGTTCCATGGATCGGGGTGTAACATTAGTAAACAACTTTTTGATAAACTTTTAGCCAATTTAAGGGGTTCTAACTATTTAATTAAGTCAATTAGCTATCTTAATGTTTGATAAATGGCTATTTGAGTTAGCTTTTTAACCTTTAAAAAAATTAAAGAACTTAACTTTTTTAATTAGTTATTTAATATTTAGGGTGCAAAAAAAAAATCATTATCTTTGATCAATTTAATTTTTGACATGCTTGTTCTTAATACACAGAATGATTTTTTTAGAAAAAATCTGATAAATAATATTTTAAAATATAAAATATTATTAAAGTAAAATATTACTAAAATAAATTATAAAATATACCTGTATCCTTGTATGTCATTTTATATATAAATAGCTAAAAGAAAACAACTGATTTTATGAAATATTTTTATACAAACTGCTAATATTATCAATTGATCAAATTAGTTAATATAATTAGCTATTAGCTAATCACTAATGCAATCAGCTAATAGCTAATATAATCAACTAATTACCAAATTGAAACTAAATCTTATTGCACATAATAATAGATGGATTATTTTGTCATGCTCTAAGGCATATAAAAAATAAATAAAAAAAACAAAAGGTACTATTAGAACTTTTTATCAGGGGCTTTATACAATTTCTCCTCCAATGTCTCCGAGAGAGAATAAAATCCAAATGTGTTCTACAAAAATTTTTTCTCAAATTTCTTTACCTTACATCCAAATAGGTGAAATTCTTTAATTTTTCTCCTTTTTTTTCTGTGCTTCAATATTTTTGTCTCTTTTGATTTCTATACCTCAAAATAATAGGTTAGAGTTGTCAAAGAGAAGCCATGCAGGTTTCATTTAGTTTCCTGATAAGGTTGTAAGTCTGTGGCTTTTTGCCCATAGAACTGCGGGAGAAAAAAAGTTATTTCCTAGCTTATTGTTGAAACCAAACTATTTCCATGGGAAGGGTGCTAATGGGGAACATTGTTGAAAAGGATATTTTATGGCTAGGGGAAGAGGGAAACATTGCCTGTGACAACGCTACTACCATGTAGATTGCATGCTCAGCATTGCTAACAGTAATGCTATCTGCAATAACTAAAGGCATTGCTACTAACAACACTTAGCTACTTGTCTGCATGGTGGCAATACAGCTACAGCATAGTTGCACGAAGGGAAACTGTGCACCAATGAGAAAGGTAAATTATTTTTTATTTTTCTTTTATTAAAGTCATCTTCCTTAATTTCTCACTTCCACCTTCTTCTTCCATCTCCAGCTGCAACAACTGAAAATTTCTTCCTTCTTCTCCATTTCTTCATCTTCATCTTGCATATTTTCTTCCAACCAATATTTATTTTTTCCTTCCATAAAATTTTAAGGTAAGTTTCCGTATTCTTGTTATCTAGTATTTTATTTAAGAATTATTTGAATTTATTATTCTATAGTTAAGTTTAGTTTTGTATAATTACTGAAACATTGATTTTGAATAATTATCACGCAAAAGTATTCTGTGTAGATTTTTCTATTTGTATTATTTTTTTCTCGCACTAATAACTATAAAAAATTTAAGGTTTTAGCGATTTTACTTTTTGAACAATCATGTTAGTGGAATAAAAATAGGATGTGAAATAGAAATCAAAATGAGAGAATTAATTAATAGTTAAGTTTGATTTTGCATGATTACTAGGATGTTAATTTTGAACGATTATCATGCAATAGTACTCTATGTAGATTTTTCTCTATAGTATTGTTTTTTTTTCTCGCACTAACAATTGTATAAAATTTGAGGTTTTAGTGATTTTACTTTATGAACTATTATGTTAGTGGAACAAAAATAAAATGAGAAATAAAGATCATATCAAAGAAAATGAGAGAATTAATTAGTAATTAAGCTTGGTTTTGTATGATTACTGAGACATTGATTTTGAACAATTATCATGTAGTAGTACTTTGTATAGGTTTTTTTGTCCAGTATTATTTTTTTACATTAAAAATTATTATGTTCAATATTTATAAGAAAGTTAATCTTTTTAGGTATAATTTTAACTAGCCTATATTTAAGTTACATTTCTAATATTTGAATTTTTTTTAATCCATGATAGAATTTTTTTTATGTAATATGTATCATGAATTTTTTATTCATACAAGACTTGTGTTATTTAATTTTTTAAACTAGTTAGTAAGACTGATATTAATATTTGTTTGATTAGTTTTAAATTTTTTTAGCAAGTACAAAATAGAAATCTTAATTATAGATAATATAAACAATTAAATGAATTACTTAATTGATTTTTAACATGCGATATGATTGAAGTTGTTGTTTTGGTGTTTAAAATTTGTAACCTTAATTTGTAATTGTAATTAACTATTTACTGTAAATTTTTATTTGATTTAATAAATTAATTGGCAATACATATTTTAAATATCTTTCATTTTAATAATCATAGCAAGATTGTTATTCATATAATGTTGGATAGATGGGCTCATCTTCTAAATCTCAGT
The DNA here is from genome assembly GCA_026873985.1 of Saraca asoca. Classification (NCBI taxonomy): domain Eukaryota; kingdom Viridiplantae; phylum Streptophyta; class Magnoliopsida; order Fabales; family Fabaceae; genus Saraca; species Saraca asoca. The sequence goes on along the minus strand of JANHAO010012712.1, from coordinate 8,019 downwards.
CTGAGAGATGGCTTGTTACTTCAATTATAACATTAGCATATTTCAGAACCAATATGGCGAGGTAACAATGTTAATAATACTAATGAAAGTTGATTCTTGTAAATAATTATTTAATTTTTTTTCATTTTAAACACCTTACTTCCACGTTTTTTCATATGTAGGCCGATGTATGCTTCACGTTAAAGGCTTGGGTCACATTTCGCCTCCTGACCCGTGAATAGATCCCTATCTTTGGTCAATAGGATTTTATGGTATTTTGAAAATCAAACACATAAATGTTGATTAGCCCTTCATCAACACACTTATTGAAAGATGGTGACCAGAGACATATACATACCATACATCACAAGAAGATATGATAATCACATTGCAAGATGAAGAAGTCCAATTTGGCCTCCTTGTAGATGGTAAAGTGGTGATTCGACTCAATTGCCGTGGTATGCAATGTGTGAGGTATTCTTGGGTGATGTTCCACCAAATAAGCATTATTTCATCTATTGGCAAAAGTTTAGCCTAACATGGTTACAAGAATGATTTGATGTTCTCTCGGATAATGTCAATAAGGAAATTGTGCAGCAATACACATGCACCTACATATTAAGACTGATATATGTAATATTATATAATGATAAGTCAACCCATTATGTGCATTTGATATTTTTGCCCATGCTAGCCAATTTACAAGATGCAAAGAGATATACTTGGGGGTTTGTGGTCTTGTCATGGACTTATAGAGAGTTGTGCAAGGCATCTAAGGCTGAGTGGAATGACATTTCTAGATATATGTTACTAGTGCAGATATAGGCTTAGGATAGATTCACATGCAATGCACTACTTAGGAGAGGTTGGTTGGATCTTAGCCAACAAGAGGTAATGCCCTTAGCTTTTAGATAGCACAATGCCCTAGACATAATAATGACTCTATGCCATGTGTAAAGTGCATTTAGGCTTTCACTTGATCACTTGAAGCCAAACCAGGCATGAATGATTGACCTTATTATAATATTGTAATTTATTGCATGAATTTTAATTTATATTTATGGCACTAATTGCGATTGTGGTTTATGATGATAGGTTAACTATTGTATAGTGGGATAGGAGATCTAGAGTTCTCAAGTGCCTTTGATTTGCTTCCATATTATAGAGTGGCATAATGTGGATAGAGTCATAAGGCAATTTAGTTTTCAACAACCTATACCCCATGACACAGATGTGGATGACACTTTACATGAGTACACATTACAAAGTAAAGAATCTTTTGACTAGGTCACTAAACATGAACAATGGATTCAACAATGGAATAACCAAAGATAATGAATCCCATATGGAGTGCTAGCTTTAGAACCATTGCAGTATAATGATGACTACATGAGATGGTCTAGAACGGTGACAAGACATTGGATTACTCCAAGTAGTGCAATAAAGGAATCCATGGTATGATTTACTATGATTAAACTAATTATGTATATTGAATTGATAAATAACAGTTAATAATTTTCTTTTTTTATTTTTATAATAGGCTGACCTTGAAATGGAGTTGCAGCATATGACCCTCGTTGATGCTAAAAGTAGATCATGGCCTAGGGTTGGACAAATCGGCATTGACCTAGTGGATATTGCAAATAAGCATCATATATTTGAAACTTAGCATACTAACATCCTACTCCCATTATCTGATGTTGAAAAGCTAATAGTGCATGTTGATCCAATTGGTGCTGGTAGATGTGCCTGTTGAAGATACTGCTAAAATAATGAGTGTGCAAATAATGTAGGACCTTCAAACATTACAACTGCTTAGGCACATGATGAGTCAGGCATGTCATACTAGCCAGCTGGTCCTTCATCATCATGACATATATATAGTGAGATAGGTTCGTCGTACGTACCATAGCCTCTCAATTCATCACCATATACGTATAGGAAAGAGTATGTATATGGCACTATGTCATTTGCTCAAGGCCTTCAAGAACTTTTCATGAATGAGATTTTCCAAGGGTTTCCATAGACACCATTGTTTTCATGGTCAGGAGAAAGATTAGGCATGTTTTCAGGCTAGTCAAGTTTCTCCCCCTCATCGCATAATGTTGAATTTAGTGGGCAACCTATGACTCCATCTTCAACGTACACTCAAGCGACAATGATTGAGGCTCTGCCTCACTTTTCACAACTAACTAGAGTGTAGCCTAGTCGTCGAGCTCAAGGCACAAGAGTTCGTTACAGTATGGGTAAATATGTGATCAGACATGTAGGGCATCACGAACGTCCACCATTGCATTAGCAATAAGAACATAAAGATGACTCAAATTCGAACTAGGGTGACTATTGTTAGCTGCCGTATTGTTTGTAAATTTTTTTTGTATATAAATGTTATTATTTGCTATTATGTTATTCCATACATTTAGATTGTGACATATTATGACTACATTAATTAATTATATATGTCTTTTAATATAAATTCATGCTTAAAGTACATAAGTAGTAAATGAACTATTCTAATAGCACATTGCATTAAAATAGCATAGACATCCAAATTCATGCTTAAAGTACATAAGTAGTAAATGAGGTGTTCCTCATGTGTGTGAAATGACATATAAACAAAATCATCTATTGTAATACATGTGAGCAAATGTACATATGGGGTAACCAATGAAATCAGAGAATAGAACAAATTACATTGCAACCAACCATTGTTTGGATATGGAATTTATACATTTCATGAATATAATTACAACAATTTTTATTATGAATTGACAATGGCTATAACTATCCAATGAAATCTGACATGAAAATAACTACAAGAAAAGGAAATACATTACAACCACTCTTTAAGCAAGGAATTGTTACATTTCACAACTAATGCCTAGAGCTCTCTTCTATTGTGGCTAGATGATTAGGACAATATCTATGGTTATGGCCAGCAGAATGACATAGAGTACACTTCTGGATTCTTCCCTTTTCTTTATGACATTGTTCTTCTAAGTCCATCTCATTTCGAATATAGGTAGACCACAGTCATCCCTTATCAATTAGTCAAGAATAATCTGGTAATAGTGCAAGGCTCGCAATATGTAGCCAGTAATCTTGGTAGGGTATCAATCACCACACACCTCAATATACACTGATAAGAGAGTCCATACGATAAACTGAATGTATGTAATGGTGGAAGTCCATGTTGATAGTGTGACAAGCTGCAAGAGCATGTGAGCATGGGAAGTGTAGGTGCTAGAATTTTCTACAGCTGCACATCCTTTTTGTGAGTTTTATAATTTGTGTGTTACACCCTTTGTTGGTGTGTGCATCAAATTTTTTCTCGATATGAAAAATTACATTAAGCTTGCATAAGTACACACTAAGAAAGCATTAGCCTTTTCAATGTTTTTCTACAGAGCAACTGTAAGGTCATTTGTGTATCTATGTCCAGCCAAAATTCTCTCATCGACTTCCTAACTTCATGACACAAAGTAGGCCATCAACTGATAGAAGGTACTTTACACTAATGTAGTGATGGAAAAATTCCATGTGCCTTTGAGAAAATCATTGATCGCTTCCATTAGGTTAGTTATCATTGCCCACAGCGTCACCTTATCGTCAAATGCTTGTGCCTATTTATGTTTCAGAAGTGCCTCCGCTCATCGGCTTGCATCAACATTCAAAGACCACAACTTGGTAAGTCTGAGATCATACTTACTTAACCACTTCTTGTACCCTATAATAATGATTACAACAATTAAAACAACAATTGTGAACTTAACATAAGCATATACAATGGTAGAAAATGGTTACCCATGCTTGTAACATGTTTCTTAAGAGCTATATTCTTAAAGTGCCTGTTGAAGTTACTAGCCACATGGCAGACACACAATCGATGGTGACCACAAGGAAGTTGTCATCCAAGGGACTCATCCTCAACTACTACTATAATCCTATCATGGTGATATGATCATCTATTGGCATTAGTGCCATGCATTCGAATCATACCCAAGAACCATGACTAACTAAACCCATTCTCAACTTCAACAATTGCAAATGCAACGGCAATACTTTGTGATTCCTATCTTGTGTGATTGTAATCAATAAAGCTATACTTTAATTTCCCATACAAGAAGGTTCCATCAATTTGTACCATAGATTTATAGAAGGGAAGTACATCAATGCAAGGTTTAAATACCCAAAACAACCTCTCAAACTTGACATTGTTAGGGTCAAGATATTGTTCTCGATATAAATCTCTAGTTTGTAATTCCACAATGGTCTCTAGGTTTATTTGTTTCATTACCGCCAACCACCTCAGTGATTGATAATACAAGTCATCCCCATCACCATACATTCAGCTAATAGCTTTCTAGTTTCCTAGCCAAGCTTTCTTATAGAAAACTTGGTAAAAGAACTATGATTTGATTGTCTATATTATCTCTGTAATAGGAAGGTTCGATGTGGTTCTTACTTACTCCACACAGTATGAGGCAATGAAATCAAAGTTTAATTGTCTGTGATTTTGTGACATGCTTGTAGAGACATAGGTATAGGGGCTATTATATCTTCTAACAACCTAACAATCTTTCTTCAAATTAAAGCTTGTCTTGAGCCGTCAATTGCATTCTATACCACATTTCATGCTATGCATATCTACAAATGTCAATTTTGATTCTCATGTCATGTAATTTTAGTGCGTACTAATTGCATATTGTTTCAGTGCTAGCAGGACATCTTTTTTGCTCTAAAATTCCAAATCGACATAAAGCTCCTACCCATTAGTCCATGTAGCATTTTCAACCAGTTAATGTTCAGGCCTATCCAATGTTTCCCAATTGACATATGACATATGTGATGATAGAAGTACATATGGCGATAATGGTTCAGTAACTCCCTCTTTCTCCTTAACTCTAGGGCCATTTGATAGCGATTCCTCATCATTCTTAACATTTTCGTATAAACAATCTATGCTGGGTGGGTCTGGATATTGTTCGTTGTCACCTTGCATTATGCCTACTGCACTACAGTTTGATAGGCCACCAAAATTGTGAATAATCGGGTAGTAACTTTGTTGAGAGAACATTTTTATGTATTGAAAATTCAAATCTATTACCTCAGGAGCATTATTTCCAAGTTGATATGCCATATTAATCTCTTCATTTTCTATGTCATCCATTTCAAACTCAACATATAATTCAAGTGCACTAAGGTTGGGAACTTGATTATAATAGCAAAATATGGTGTTCACATCACCATCGTCAAGCAATCTAAACTGTTGGTAATGCATAATATTATGGTATAATGTAGGAAACTTATACGTAATAGATGGGATATGTCTCTCAACTCCTACTTTCAACTTTGACATAATTTTTCTCCTAATATCATTTATAATTATATTCCTGTTTATCCAGAAAGCTCTTGGATTTAGACATTCAAAGATCAACCCTTCATGACCACCGTACATTTTTCTATCATTGTAAATCACTATAATTGATTATCTAGACATTTTTAAATTTAGACAATTATAATAAAGTTAGTATAAAACAACTAGCTAGTATGCTACAAATAACTATATATTTTTCAAAAAGAAATGTTATGGGAATCAATACATTTTTTCATCAGAATAAAGCATCAATGTCTCACTGAAAAGTATAATGTATATGTCTCCTTTTTTAAATAAAAAATTAAATAACACAAGTTTCATATGAATAAAAAAAATTCATCATGGATAAAAAATTCAAATGTTAGAAATGTAATTTAAATACAGGCTAGTTAAAACTATACCTAGAAAAATTAACTTCCTTGTAAATATCGAACATAATAATTTTTAATGTTAAAAAAATACTAGATAGAAAAATCTATACAGAGTACTATAGCATGATAATTATTCAAAATTAGCGTTTCAGTAATCATATAAAACCAAACTTAACTATTAATTAATTCTCTCATTTTTTTCCACCTAATCTCTATTTTACATCCTATTTCTGTTTCACTAACATAACAGTTCAAAAAGTGAAATCATTAAAACCTCAAATTTTCTCTAATTATTAGTGCAAGGAAAAAAAAATATACAAACAAAAAAATCTACACAGAATACTAATGTATGATAATTATTCAAAATTAACGTCTCAATAATCATACAAAACTAAATTTAACTATAGAAGAATAGATTCAAATAATTCTTAAACACAAATAATAGAAAACAAGAATATGAAAGCTTACCTCAAAATTTTATGGAAGGAAGAAAAAAATATTGGTTGGAGGAAAATATGCAAGATGATGAAGTTGAAGAAGATGAAGAAGTGGAGAATAAGGAAGAAGTTTTTCTGTTGTTACAGAAGAAGATGGAAAAAGAAGGGGCAAGTGAGAAATTAAGGAAGATGACTTTAATAGAAGAAAAACAAAAGAAAATTTTCACCTTTCTCATGGGTGCACAATAAAAACTATGCACTGGCAGCCTTCATGCAACTATGCTGATAGGCAGCCATGCAGACAGACAACTAAGCATTGCTGGTAGCAATGTCTCTTGCCATTACTGATAGCAACATCAGCAATGCTGAGCATTCAGTTTGTATGGTAGCATCTTTATAACCAGTAACGTTGCCCTCTTTCCCCAACCGTTAAATGTCTCTCCCAACAGCGTTCCCCAATTAACATCAAGTTACAATAAAAATGATTTCAATCCAATCAAAAATAAATTGTGTTATTTAAAAATTATATTAAAAATAATAATTTCAATTTATTTATAAATATATTCTTTTATTTAAAACATAGTAAAAAATATATGAATTTTCATTAAAAAGTAAATTTTGATGAATTCATGATAAATAAAAGTTACAATGACGATATAATTTTTATATAATATGTGTTTTAAGTGTAAGGGTTTTATAAACACTTACCCCTTGCTTGGTAGGAAAGAAAAAAATAGAGGAAAGAAAATGAGAGGAAAGAAAAGGAGAAGAAAAGAAATTGTAATTTTATTGATTGGTAGGAAAGAAAATGAGAGGAAAGAAAAGGGAAAAAAATGCTTTAAATACATAATTTAAAGAAAGAGCAAGTAAAGAAATGATGATACCAATTATTCGAAAAAAAAAAATTTAAGCCAACAAATACACTTTAACATATCATGAATTAATGAGTTGATATTAAATTATAGTATGATTATATATTAATTAATTAATTACTATAAATATTAAATTTGTACTAATTAGTAATTATTTATTAATACTTTTAATTATATAATAATGCCTTTCACTGTCGTTATGTGTTTCAATTAGTCCCTCCTTTATTGTAATCAATGGCTAGTCAGCATCATTCTATTAAAATACGTAATAAAATATACTTGGAATATGAAAATAGTAGCATGTAATAGTCTTATCTATTATATTGAGGATAAGAAACATATTAGCAATGTGTCTCACTGGCTGCACATCAAGAAGACAACTAATTGCAAGCTCATTGTAGTTCAAAACCTAAAGTCACTCCAATAACTAATAAGAAATTGGCTTCTTTCTAAGCTTCTAAAGGTAGAAAGAGAATGAGTTAGCAATTCCAAAAGTCAAGAAAAATGACAAATTCAACTGTTTTTAAACCTATTTGCTACTATTTCCTCAATACACCAAGACACTTCAACTGCCCTCTCAATTTGTTCCACAGTAAGAGATGTCTTCTCAGTTCTAGTCTCCTCCAAAGTAGTCCCGAGGAGAGACTGAGCACTCTAATCAAGCTCAGACAAGGGAATTTTCTTCTGACCATCAATCTCCGTATCACAGCTTTGACGAGATTTCTTCATATCCAAACCATCAGCTTTCTACATTGCCTTATCAATTGCAAAACATAATGCAAAAGGGCACTATCAATGAACTATTGACAAAAGAGAATCCCATACTGTAAGATACAAATAAGGTAACACTACAAGAAAATGTCGATATTCCAACGGAATATTCCAACGGACTAAATCTGTTGGAATATTCCAACGGATTTTACAACGGAATAAGTTCCGTTGGAATATTCCAACGGATTTTACCACGGACTAACAGTCCGTTG